>CAUYPK010018112.1:0-15009 GCA_963574355.1 Loris lydekkerianus | reverse complement strand
TTTTGGATTTCTGAGGAGTCTGTTGTTATTTCGTCTTTGTCGTTTCTGATTGATGAGATTAGAGATTTTACTCTTTTTTTTCTGATTAGGTAGGCTAAAGGTTTATCTATTTTATTGACCCTTTCAAAAAACCAGTTTTTGATTTATTGATCGTTGTATTATTCTTTTGTTTTCAATTTCATTTAATTCTGCTCTAATTTTGGTTATTTGTTTTCTTACTGGGTTTGAAGTTTGAATGTTCTTCCTTTTCCAGTTGCTTGAGATGTCTCATTAAGTTGTTAACTTCCTCTCTTTCTGTTCTCTTGAGGAAGGCATGCAGTGATATAAATTTCCCTCTTATGACTGCCTTTGTGGTGTCCCAGAGGTTGTGATAGTTTGTGTCTTCATTGTCGTTTTGTTCCAAAAGATTGGCAATTTCTTTCTTAATCTCGTCTCTGATCCAGCTATCATTCAGCTTAAGGTTATTTAACTTCCATGTTTTTGTATGAGTATGTAGATTCCTGTTGTTACTCAGCTCATGTTTTATTCCATGGAGGTCTGAAAAGATGCAAGGAATAATTTCTATTTATTTAAATTCACTCAGGTTAGACCTGTGACCTAAGATGTGGTCGATTTTGGAGTAGGTTCCGTGGGCTGATGAGAAGTATGTGTATTCAGTTTTGTTGGGATGAAATGTTCTGTAGATGTCTGCTAAATGTAAATATTGATGGTTAGCTCTAAATCTAAAATTTCTTTGCTCAGCTTCTTTCTGGAGGATCGATCCAACACTGCCAAAGGTTTGTTGAAATCTCCGAGTATTATCAAGCTGGAGGACATCAAGTTGCTCAGGTCAGTTAGAGTTTCTCTTATAAATTAAGGTGCATTCTAGTTGGGTGCATAGATGTTAATCATTGAAATCTCATCATATTGAGTATTACCCTTAACAAATATGAAGTGACCATTCTTGTCCTTCCTTACTTTTGTTGGTTTAAAGCCTAATGTGTCTGCAAATAAAATTGCAACCCCTGCTTTTTTCTGATTACCATTTGCCTGAAATATGAATGACCATCCTTTCACCTTTAGTCTAAATCTGTCTTTTAAGTTAAGATGCGATTCTTGTATGCACACAATATCTGGCCTGAGTTTTTGTATCCAGTCAGCTAACCTATGCCTCTTTAGAGGACAGTTTAAGCCATTCACATTAATGGAGAATATTGATAAGTCTGGTGAAATCTGGGGTATCGAGTTTTTTAAAAGTCCAGTAGACATTTTTAATCCTTTTGCCAGTGTGGCAGTTGGAGTTTGATCTGAAGTTTCTAAGTGAGTTTACTTTTGAGGTATAGGATTGGGTTGGTCATTATGAAGGATAGGTCTGAGAAGATCCTGAAGAGCTGGTTTGGTTACGGCAAATTTCTTCAACATATGAATGTCATTAAAGTATTTAATTTCTCCATCATAAATGAAACTCAGTTTAGCTGGATACAGGATCCGGGGTTGAAAGTTATTTTGCTTCAGGAGGTTAAAAGTCGATGACCACCCTCTTCTGGCTTGAAAAGTTTCAGCAGAGAGATCTGCAGTCATTCTAATATTCTTCCCTTTGTATGTAATGGCTTTCTTTTCCCTGGAAGCTTTGAGAATTTTCTCCTTCATATTAACTTTAGTGAAGTTAATTATGATATGCCTGGGGGATGTCTTATTGGGGTTGAGTCGTGCTGGGGTTCTGAAGCTGTCTGCTATCAGAATTTCAGAATTTCTAGGCATGTCTGGAAAATTATCTTTCATAATTTCATGCAGAAGGGCCTCTGTGCCCAGTGAGGTGACCTCATCGTTTTCAGGAATTCCAATTATTCGAATATTGGCCTTCATTGAATTATTCCAGAGCTCTCTGAGAGAATGATCTGTTTTTGCTCTCCATTTATCTTCCTCTTTGAGAGTTTGGGAGCATTCAAAGGCTTTGTCTTCAATGTCAGAGATCCTTTCTTCTGCTTGCTCCACTCTGTTACTGAGGGATTTTACTGTATTTTTCAGATCTTTGAGGGCTGAAAATTCTTGCTTCAGTGCATCAAAATCTTTGGTGGTTTTGTCTTTAAATTTATTAAATTCTTAAGACAACGTTTGAATTTCTCCTTGAATTCCTAATTCCACTTTGTTAATCTTGTTTTCCATCCAAATTCTGAATTCGATTTCTGACATCTCAGCTAGCTGTTTTTGAATGGGATCTTCAATTACATCTGCCATATCTTTCATTGGGGGGGTTGATCTATTCTGGTTATTCATGTTACCAGAGTTTTTCTGCTGATTCCGCCCCTTGATTGTTTTACTCCCCTTGATTTTTCCCCTGGAGCTTTGTCGAGGACACTTGCAGTGCTGTGACCTGAGAAACTGGGGCCCTGTTTGGTGTGGGTTGGGATAAGTGGTTCTGTCTTGTTTTCAGCTGGTTTCTGTTTGACCCTAGTGAAACAGTTACTCTGGGTTGAAGTCTCAGCTGTGGATAAATACCAGCAATTAAGTCACCCTACCCACCAGGCAACAATTGGAAGAGGAAAATCAAACCTTCCTATAACCACACACCCAGGGCACCACCTGAATAGTCCACAGGCAATTGGCTCAGTTGAAAAGGTCCAAATCAATTGTCTCAGTCAGCACCTGAGGACAGGTCTCTGGGAACTGGATCACAGGGGTCTGGTGACTACTCTAATATGGCTTGCTCCAGTGCTGCATGGAGTCAGGAGGAGCCACCCAGCAAATAGATCAGTCTGGGAAGGTTGATGCCTCCTTCCCTGCCTTGCATTTCTGTCACACCCAGTTTCTGCTAGCCCTTCAGGGGTGTGACCCAGTTAGTTGTCTGTAGTGAGCAGATTCTCCAGAGGTTTGCACCTGCCTAAATCACAGGGAAGTCTGTATCTGCTCGTCCAGGCTGCTGCTCTCTGCCTCTATCCAGCAGGAGTTGGTGAGGCCTGTCGACCTCAGGCACTTGATGGAGGCTGGGGGTGTTCACTCAGTTCCAGCCCCAAGCTTACTTTATGTTACTGGATGAACAGAACAACCCTGTAGAAAGTTTGTTTCTGACCCTGCTAAATTCCTCTGCAGAGGAGAGGCTGATTTGAGTTCCCAGAACCTGTGCCTCACGCCCTGTCTTTACTGCTGCAGGTTTGTATTTGCAGCATGATTAGTTGTCAGCTGTAGCCTCTTGGCCTCCTTTGTCTATAGGCTGATGATCCCCTCAGGGCCGGGTGCGTCTTAGGCTCAGTAAAGTGATCCTCTGGATCAGGCCCACCCTGGGAGTTTCCCGACTCTGTGAGTGCATTTTCTAGTCCCCACGTTCCACCCAAGCCAGTATCGCCTCAGGCAAATCCTTTACTCATGGGGCCTGGTTTCAGTCTCAGGTTTGTTCTGTGGTGGTTGCCATCTGAGAAGATGCCTGGCCTCATCTGGTTGCCCAGGGAGGCCGGAGGAGTGGCTACGGGATATCTGGGAGTAGGCCTTGTTATTGCTAAAGATGGCTGCTGCTCTGCACCTTGGGGCACTGCCACTCCGGTGTGATTCCCTCTTAGCTGACCATCATCTCCTCACTCCTGTGCTGCAGAATCAGCACTGTCCAGCTGTTTAGGTCCTGTCTGCACCTCTCGAGAAATCACCCAAGAATCTGGACTCCTGGGGGGCAGGCTTGCAGACCTCAGAGTGAGAGTGGAGGGGAGTGGTGGGAGCTCAGAGTTGCAGGTCATAACAGCAAGCTCATTGAGAGCAAATGAGCAAATAAACAGATGCAAAGGCTACCAGACACATGAGCCCATAGATACAAAAAACAGATGGAGACACATAGACATACAGACAACACCCACAACAGCAGCAACATAAAAACAAGTGCAATAAAAATAGTGATAATTATAAAATATTTGAAAAAAGAAAAAGAATAAAAAAGAGAAAAAAGTGGTGTTCATAGAAAAGTTAAAAGAGAAAAAAGGAGAAATTAAAATTAGAAAAAATAGAAATAAAAATATATCTATATAAAAAGTAATATTAAAAAATTAACAAAAGCTCCTCCAAGAAAATGGTGAGGAAAAAACAGAGCAAAAAAGAAAAAAAAAAACAAAAAACGAACCAACTACAAAAATATTCTTGTATGTAGAAATATACATATATACATCATCTATATGTATGATGTAGGGAATCAACTTTCGTAGGAATATATTCATACTGCAATATATTTTCTGGACACCAAGTGGCGCTGTGAGTGGTTCCCAGGCTCATACCTGATTCACAGTTTATACCGTTACCATGGTAACCACCTTCCATGGCCAATCGCCATTTTGGAGTTTCTGTAAAAGTTTGTCACAGCACTCGCGACCGACCTTCCCACCCAGTGCAGAAGTCCATGCTTCTTAAATCTTTCTACTCTTCTCCCAGGTTCTCCTGCCAACTGGTGACTGCAATCGGCTGTGGGGGTGCTGCTGGGTTCCTGCGGTTGCCGGCCAGTGTGCAGCTGAAGCAGCTGTAGCTGGTTCTCGTGGCTGGAGTGCACGGGGACCTTATTCTGAGTTTTATGGTTCAGAGTTTCCCTTTTGGATCAGGGTTGCGCAGCCTGAACCACCAACCCCCTCCAACATTTTCCCCCAGGAATGCTTCGGCTTCTGGTCTGGGGGAAGGTGCCGCCCTTTTGGGTAGTTGAAAATGTCTGTTTCCCAGGTGGGAAACTTCCCTTCAATTGTCCAACAGGTTGCCCAGCTCCCCATGGTTTTGAGTGGCTCTCCTTTTGGATGCCTCCCTCAGTTTAGGAATAAATATTCGTCAATTGGGTTTTGTCAGCATTTGCAAGCTGCTGTCCTCCGTAAGGGAGGGGTCTGCTGGCCAGCACGGCCAAGCAGGGAAGAATCTCTCCAACAGAGTCTGTGGTTTTAAATTACCCCTCATGTATAGCAATCGGCCAGTTCACTGGGTGTCTCAAGCTGTCCATCCACACCAATAATCCACACACAGGGGAGGTCCAACCCCCTTTCCTCTCACCTGATGGCTTGGGAGAGGTGGGCTACATGTCCGTCCTGTCCACCATCATGCTCCGCCCCTCCCCCCCCAGGGCTTATTCCGCAAAATCTTAATAAATGCAAACCATTTAAGGACATTTCTGGCCAATCAGTAACTGGTCACTAAGGTGAGTGCACACTTTACAGACATAGTTCAGAAAATTCATTATACATGCGTGAGTAAACAGCAAAGCAATAACAAACAGTGATGTTCATAAACCCTGAGGAGGAGGTGAATCTGATTTCCAGAAGTGCCATATTACGTCATGTAAAATATCCAGTGTTCAACATAAAATTATGAGACATGTAAAGAAACGAAAGTATGGCCCATATTCAGAGAAAAAAAATAGTTAAGGGAAATTGTTTCTGAGGAAGCTCAGGTATTAGACATATTACACAAAGGCTTTAATTCAGCTTTTACAAATATACTCAAAGAACCAAAGGAAATCATGTAAAAAAACAGACAGTATGAGAATAAGATTCATCAAATACAGACTATCAATAAAGAGACAGAAATTATGTAAAAAATGAAATAGTAGTTCTAGAGCTTTGGAAAGCGCAGTAACTGATGTGAGTAGAGGAATTCAACAGTAGATTTGAGCTGGCAGAAAAAAGAATCAGTGGATCTGAAGATGGGCCAATTGTGATTATCCAGTCTGAGAAACAGAAAGTAAAAAGAATTAACAAAGATGAAGAGAGCCTCAGAGACCAGTGAGGTACCATGGAGCATACCAATATATACATCATAGGAGTGCAGAAGAGAGAAGAGAGGAAAGGGAGAGGAAAGGATATTGGCTAGAAATGGGAAATAAGGTTTGATTGTTACAGTGCACTCAAATATAGATGGTTTGGAAAATAAAGAAACTTAGAATCCATAAAATAGCAAGCATAAGACTATCAGAGTCACACAGATGTGGGTTTGAATCTTGCCTCTGCCACTTGCAACCTAGCAATTACATCCTAGATCCTACGCAAGTAGTTACATACACACACCCACACACGGTATACACACATACATGTAACATATATGTATACATACAGATTACCCACAGACATATAACATATATACACATACACACAGGGTGGCCATAAAGTTCATGTGCAATTTAAAATTGCACACTTTTAAATTGCATGCAAACTTTATGGCCACCCTCTACGTATGTGTGTGTGAGTGCGTGTGTGTGTATGTATATAGTCTAGGCAAAAATTTTCTAGGTCCATGCTAAGGCTACAAAGGCATAGGGCTCAGTCAGGATAGGTTGTTTCTAGTAAGTAAGAGGAAAACATGAATTATGGAACGTTCTTGAACCAAGGTCAAGAAACAAAATTAATGCTAAACATTGGGCTCAGACTGTGAGCCTAGGCTAGCACGAGGCAGTGGACAGAAAGAAAAGGAAAACAGGGAAATAGTACAAGGAGAAGAGGCAAGGTGCATAAGATGCAGCTGGGAGTAAGCAAAGGTTCTAGGGCAGATGGGAGGGAGGCCCTGAGGCCCTCTTCTGCCCCTCTTGCTCCATCCTCATAGCCATTCTTTACTCTGGGTCTTCATCCACCCATTTTACCATTCAAACCATTGCAGTAGTTTTCAGACTGTGTTACATAGAGATGCACCCAAGAGTCTTCCAACATTTGATTTAGTTTTTAAGAACTACCATTTTTGGCATGGTTAGAAGGTGAAGAAGAGGGTTAGGAGGTAGAAATTCAGATTTTCCACTCCTGACTCCACCAGAAAAACGGCTTCATTTTTATTTCTCTTAACTATTGTGACTTCTCTTAAAATTTAACTTTATCGTAAGTTTCTGGTTTAACAATGTTTTACTGTGCACCAGTCTATTCCAACATTGCCAAGAACATCCCTGACTTTTGCATTTCTCTCTTGATAAATCATATACAAAATCTCTTCTTCATTAAGTTATCCTAAGCCTGCTGCAGAATATCTGTTGACCTTCTATCATCTTTTGGACCTAGGTCAAATCCTCAGCCACCCTCTAAGGCCCTCTTCAGTCAGAACAGAAGGAATAGAATGATGCCTTGGAATGTTCAGAATGCTTAGTTATGGGTGACCCCTGTGGCTCAGTGGGTAGGGCGCCAGTCCCATATACTGAGGGTGGCGGTTCGAACCTGGCCCGGCCAAACTGCAACAACAACAACAACAACTAAAATGGTTAGTCCATTGTAGGCATTAATGAGTAAATACTAACTTATTATATTTGATTTCTCCATAAGAGAACCTACAACAAGTACCTTGCACACAGGAGTAGTGTGCAAGAAGCATTCTCCTTCACAACTACTTCCTTGCACATAACTAACCTTCCAATTTGGGAAAATGGCCCCCTAATATTTATCAAGAATCTTGAATTTCCATCTGCAGGATGTGGGAAATGGTATAGTGATGTTTAGAAAGTGCTTTCAATCTCCATCTTCTGTTGTCTAAAAAAAATACTTACTTTGCCTAGCCCATAAATATAATTGCTAGCCTAAAAATACAAACTTTGGGACGACCTAACTGAATCAATCCCTTGAGTCCTTACACCTGGTTCTTGATGCCCTCTTGTGGCAACATGTCAACATACAGGGTTACCAAGATGAACATGATAGCTACCATTGAGTAGGTGCCTAACTCCAAGACAAATACCATGTTAAGCATTTCCCACAGATTAGCTCATTTATCCTTGCCACAGTCACCTGTGGTAGCTACTATTAGTTCAATAACTTGTTCTAAGTAACATAAATGACAAGTGGCAGAATAGGGACTTAAATCTAGGCTAATGAGACTGGAGATTATGCTTTTAACCCTTATGCTAAATGAGATATTAGGGTGGATGTATAAAAATGAGTTAAGAGGGTCTTCTTAATTAAAGGTATAACAAGTTTGGTTGACACTCTCCCCACCAAAACAATTCAAGTGGAGAAAATTATTTTAAATAACCAATGTTTAAAGTCTCTAGTTAGTGTCCTAAGGGCATAGAGCAAAGGAGAAACATTTATTCAAGAAAATCCAGGCTGGGAACAGTGGCTCATATGTGTAATACTAACACTTTTGGAGGCTGAGGCAGAAGGATCACTTCAGGTCAGAAAAAAAAAAAAGAAAGAAAGAAAGAAAGAAAAAGAAAAAAGAAAAATTAACTGGGCATGATTATGAAGTTCCAGCCACTTGGGAGGCCAAGGCAGGAGGACCCTTTGAGCCCAGGAGTTTGAGATTGCAGTGAGGTACTGTGATGTCAACGCACTCTAGCTGGGGCAATAATGTAGAAGATTGCATTGAAAGAAAGAAGGACGAGAGGGAGGCAGGGAGAAAAGAAGGAAGGGGGGAAGAAAATTTATTAAATCTCAATAATAACAGGGAGAGTTTGTGGCATTTGAGCTATGATCTTCCCCATCACTTTCTCTACCAGCCACTGATTATGGAACCTCTACCCAGGCCATGTACAGCTAACAAGACAGAGCTCCTTCTTTCTCTAAACCCCAGTGTGGGGTTATGGTTTCTCCTCAGAAGAGGAAGGAGGCTGTTGTTTCTCACTCCCCCAGGCCCAAGTTTGCAGAAGTTCTATTCCAGATCAGCATGCCAAGGCCTCATCCAGCCCACAACTTGTAAGGTGGAAGTTCTACCCTTGGCACAGCAAGTCAAGAATACTGGGGGACTGGTCTCCTACATTTCAGTTCACTTGCATATCAGAAATTCCATGCTGGGAGAGGTAAAATGAAAAGACAGGGGCTTTCACACTCCCCAATCCTAGTAACCACTCACAGAGCAGGGATGTCACCCTGGGGAAGGAGGTTGTACAACCCAGCTCCAGTGTAGTGGTACAGGGGTTCTTCCCAGTAGGAAAGGCAGCCCACAAAAAGGAAAATATCCACAGCTCTGGGCCTGAAGAGACTGACTTTATATAGAAGAAAAAGTGAAGAGATACATATGAGAGGTCACTTGTAAAAATAATGGTGATCTTGTTGGAGAGCAATTAAGAGGAGACTAGCATGTATGCATGCTACAAACAAGATGGAAGAGAAGGTAGAAGTTTAAGGGAAAGAGGCAGCCAAGTAGAGACAGCCTCCTACGATCACTCTACTGTGTGTGTGTGTGTGTGTGTGTGTGTGTGTGTGAGAAAAATTGTGCTATGCACACCTACTCCAGAACAATCAGGGAAGATTTCAAAGCATTCCTCAAGTCACCCAAAGGCCCACCAACATGCAGTGGATATTTTGTTGCCACAATAAAAATAATTATTTTTATTTGAGACAGAGTCTCACTTGTCACTCTTGATAGGGTGTTGTGGTGTCATAGTTAATAGCAACCTCAGACTCCTGGGCTTAAGCGATTGTCTTGCCTCAGCCTCCCAAATAGCTGGGACTACAGGAGCTTGCCACAACGCCCAGCTATTTTTAGAGACAAGGTCTTGCTCAGGCTGGTCTTGAACCTGAAAGATCAGGCAATCGAGCCGCCTCAGCCTCCCAAGTGCTGGGACAAAAGGCTTAAGCACAATCTGTGAGTAAAACTGACTGAACAGTAAGTTATTCTGACTCAGGAGTGACTCCTAGAAAGCTAGACTTAAAAATAAAATCACAGTCATCCTGGCAATCTGGAAGACTGTGTGCATGCCCAAGGCTGTGTCTTCCAAGGAATAATCAGAGAGGAAGCCACCAAGCTATTAGCTCCTGGATGAACATGGGAGAAATATAGTGAGCTCTCTGCACTGTGATAACTGCCTCCACAACACACATGTGATTTCCAATAGCGAAGGGTTAAAAATCTAACAGACTAAGGGGACTTAAGCACAATTTAACTACTAAGTGGCTTATGCCAATGCAGGGGCAATTCTAGCCAGCCAGGCTAGATGACAAAGATAAGGAAGAAAAATATAAGCAGGGACATTAGAGGATGCATAGTGTGGGTGAAATAGACTTTGCAGAATTGCTTCAGCCTAACTACTGAGCAAACAAAAGACCAGGGAAACAACTACCCCGAGGGAATCAGTGTCCAAAGTTGCTACAATACATTGCCTAAAATATCTAGTTTTCAACAAAAAATAGTGAGACATTGAAAGAAACAGGGAACTATGACTGATACCAAAGAAAAACTGTAGGCAATAGAAACTGCCTTAGAAGGCCCAGATGCAATACCTAGCAAAGATGTCAAGGCTCCTGTTATAAACATGTTCAAAGAACTAAAGGAAAGCATGCTTATAGAAATAAAGGAAAGTATGAGGAAAATACTTCATCAAATATAAAATATTAGTGAAGAGATAGAAATACTTTAAAAAAGTAGTCCTATGGAAATTTGGAATTGAAAAGTACAGTAACCAAAATGAATAATTCACTAAAGAAGCTCAACAGCAGATGTCAACTGGCAAAAGAAAGAATTAGCAAACTTGAAGGTGGGTTAACAGAGATCATGCAAATCTGACAAACAGAAAACAAAAAGAATAAAGAAAAACAGAGACTCAGAGACATGCGGGACACCATTAACATGCCAACATATGATGAGAGCCCCAAAAGGAGAGGAAAGAGAAAAAGGGACAAAAGAGAAATGGCTGAAAACTTCCCAAATGTGATGCAAAACATTAATATACACATTGAAGAAACTCAACAAACTCTAAGATAAAAACAGAGACGCATACTCAGACACATCCCCATTCCATGTGAAAAGACAACAAGAATCTTGAAAGCAGCAAGGAAAAAACACCTCTTCACACACAGAGGAAACCCGGTAAGGTTAAAAGTTGACTTTTTATCAGAAACCATGGAGGCCAGAAAGCAGTGAAAAGACAGATATATTCAAAGAGCTGAAGTAAAAAAAAAAAAAAAAAAAAATCTGTCAACCAAGAATGTAAAATGGTAACTGTTTTGGAAAATGGGCAGTTACTCAAAAAGTTAAACATAGTCTTACTATAAGATCTGACAATTCCACACCTAACTATCTACCCAAGAAAAGTAAGACTTTGTGTCTACGCAAGAAATAGAAATATTTGCAGCAGCATTATTCCTAATAGCCAAAACATAGAAACAGCCTAAACATCTATCAATAGATGAATGGATAAACAAAATGTGATATATCCATACTATGAAATAGTATTTGGCAATAAAAAACAATGAAGTACTGATATGGGCTATCACACGATGAACCTTAAAACATTACACAAAGTGATAGACACCCATCACAAAAGACAATACACTGTATGAATAGACTCATGTAAATATCCAGAATAGGTGAATCTACAGAGAAAGAAAAATACATTAGTGGTTATCTAGGGATGGGGTGGGGTAGGATGAGGAGATATCTGCTAATGGGTATGGGATTTGGTTTGAGGGGGGAGAAAATGTTCTAAAATTAGATTATGGTGATGCTATACTCACTATAAATGTACTGAAAAACACTGAATTACACTTTTTTTTTTTTTTTTTTTTGAGGCAGGATCTTATTCTTGCTCAGGTTGATCTCAGATGCTGAGCTCAAATGATTCACCTACTTCCAGAATTACACACTTTTTTTATTTTTTTGAGACAGAGTCTCACTATGTCACCCTTGGTAGAGTGCTGTGGTATCACAGCTTACAGCAACCTCAAACTCTTGGGCTTAAGCAATTCTCTTGCCTCAGCCTCCTAAGTAGCTGGGACTACTGGCACCCACCACAATGCCTGGCTATTTATTTTTGCAGTTGTCATTATTGTTTAGTAGGCCCAGGCCAGGTTCAAACCCACCACCCCTGGTGTATGTGGCCAGTGCTCTAACCACTTAGCTATGGGCACCAAGCCCCAGAATGACACACTTTCAATGATCAAATTGTATAGTACTTAATCCTATCTCAATAAAGCTTCTTCTTCTTCTTCTTTTAACCAGGAGCCAGGAGCTCTGATGTCTCAGTTCAAGAAGATAGAGACAGAATTTGAGAACTTAAACAAAAAAGATGAATTAGACAAGATGATTGCCCCTGAGAAGCTTACATGTACAATATGCCTTTCTTGTCTTTGGGAAGTAGGCTAGAATTCTAGGCAGAAGCTATAGCATGATTTCTCTGGGGAAAACCATTGGGAATTCTAAATTGATGAACTTTCAGAATAAAGTTCTATTTTAATTGAGAATGTCTTGTACTTTGAATGAACCATCACTACTGCATTTGGGTAGAGGTCAGTTTAGAAAAAGAGATGATACAACAGATGAAAGTAAGGAGAAGGACATGGGGTGGATTAGCTACAGTGTGTTTGAAGAACTTTCAGAAATGGCAACGGTAATGGCGCAGAGGCTGGCCAGGCATCCTTAACACCAGGGCAAGGAGCATGCTCTCTGGGTATGGTCAGTGTCTATAGAAATCCTCCATAGGCAACTGGCTCTAGAAGTCTCAAAATCAAAGGCAAGTTCTCAGCCAGGGGTGCAATTTCTTAAAGATAGTGTCAGCATACTGCAACAGAAGTGAGTGAGATAACCAGGGAAGAACATAGAAAGAAAAGGAAGCTAAGATTGAAGACTGAGGAACCTGAACATTTATAGCTCAGTTGGAGGAGACAATTTAGGATCCCAAGCAGGAATCTGGAAGACATATTCACACTAATTTGCCTGAACAGAATTTTGTAAAGGGACTGTTTACAAAGCTATGGACAATGCTTAGGGAAACCAAAAGGGATAGTGCATCACCCCCAGCGTTAACTCTAAAGATAGAGCTTTACTAATCCAGGACTGAAGAGGCCAGAGGAAGGAGCAGGGCCAGCAGCCTGGAAGAGGACCTGAGTGTGGGCAACTCCCACCAGGAGGTGTAGCCTCTTGATAGGAAGGTGTAGTCAATCCACAGCAGTCACTTGGACCTAGAGCTGTGACATACATAGGGCATCATTTTTCTCTTCCTACCTTTCAATTTCCTGCAGGGGCGTCCCATTGGCTGGACCTGACAAGAAATAAACGAGAAAATGAGCCAGGAAATTAATGAGTCAGCCTCCCAGGGCGCAGAACAGGGTGGAGAAAGCTAGAGAGTGGATTTATGTGCAAAAAGGAAGATGTCCAGTACAGGCTCTGAGGAGACAACTCCAGAGAGGCAGAGGTAAAAATCTGAAGAGAGAGAAAGAGAGATGGTGCTGGTATATGAACAGAGTGTAAAGTTAGCCAGGAGCTCTGATGTCTCAGCTCAAGAAGAGAGAGAGAATTTGTCCTTCCTCTGCCTTTTTTTTTTCAGAGACAGAGTTTTGCTTTGTTGCCCTCGGTAGAGTGCTGTAGTGTCACAGCTCACAGCAACCTTCAGCTCTTGGGCTTAGCCGATTCTCTTGCCTCAGTCTCCCGAGTAGCTGGGACTATAGGCACTTGCCACAATGCCCGGCTATATGGGGCCGGCACCCTACCCATTGAGCCACAGGCACCACCCTGCCCTTTTTTTTTTTTGCTTTAGAGTCAAACTCTTGGGCTCATGCAATCCTTTTGCCTCAGCTCCCAAGTAGCTGAGACTACAGGCA
The DNA here is from genome assembly GCA_963574355.1 of Loris lydekkerianus. NCBI lineage: Eukaryota > Metazoa > Chordata > Mammalia > Primates > Lorisidae > Loris > Loris lydekkerianus. The sequence goes on along the minus strand of CAUYPK010018112.1, from coordinate 1,576 downwards.
CCAATGCTCAGCTGGTTTTTCTATTTTCAGTAGAGTCAGGGTCTTACTCTTGCTCAGGCTGGTCTCAAACTCCTGAGCTGAAGCAATCTGCCTGCCTCAGCCTCCCATAGTGTTACAGGATTACAGGCGTGAGCCACCACACCCGGCAGCTTCCTTTGCCTTTTTGTTCTGTTTGAGCCGCAATGGGTTGGACTATCCCTGTTCACATTAATGTGAGTAGACCTTATTTATTCAGTCCACCAATTCATTGCTAATCTCTTCCAGAAACACCCTCACAGACACACCCACAGATAATGTTTTACCAGCTACTTGGGTATCACTTACTAAATTGACCAGCACATAAAATTAACCAGCAGAGAGATCAAGCTTAGTAGAGTTACAGTAGGAATCCTAGGCTTCAGTACATGTGCCATGGCACTCTACCCAGGCAACAGCTTAAGACTCTGTCTCAAAAAATAAATAAATAAAAAATAAAATAAAATAATTTAAAAAAATAGAAATGGATAGCTTATAAAAACAGACACTTCTTTGTCACAGTTCTAGAGTCTGGGAAGTCCAAGAGCAAGGTGCTGGGATATTTGGTGTCTGCTGAGGGTCTGCACCTGTGTCCTCACATGGCAGATGGGACAGACTGTCCCTCAGGCCTCTTTTATAAGTGTCCCCTCATCCCATTCATGAGGGCTCTGCTCTATAATCTGATCACCTCCCAAAGTCTCCGCTTCTTAATACTGTCACCCTGGGGGTTAGGATTTCAACACATGAATTTGGGGGTATAAAGACATTCACATGTAACCGAAGGTGCACAGTTACCTTGAACTTCATCTAAGGCCTGGAGGTAAAGGAAATACTCAGAGAAATGTCTGGGGACGCAGGTCAGTTTGCTGATCACTTAATGGTCAAGTGGTAAAGGTTGGAAGGGAGGGAGGAAATCATGGGTTGGTTAGATCAGAAGATGTATCGATATGCTTTTAAAAACCAGTGAAACCTGGTTGTTTGGTTAAAAAAAAAAAAAAAATCTCTAAAAGCTGTGAGCCATGCCTCCCTGAGCCACCTTGTACCCCTTCCTGTCCTGTCTCCTCATCAGCATGTAAATAATTTGCACTGACATGTGCATACAAAGCCACAAGCTTGGTTGTTGTAAATAAAACTATTTATTGTGCTGGGTTCCAGCCTGGTTTGCAGAGACCACCTCCACCCCAACCTCTCTCTGCTCTTCTCTTCTTTTGCCCGCCAGCCTCTTTTAGTCCCTCCTCTCAGTTTCTCAAAGATGACTTTACCTAATGGATTCAGTATTTCCTTTCACTGTAGCTGTTAGTGGCTCCTTGCCCCGCCAATGTAGTAGTTTCCTCTGTAAAATAAAATTTCCATTTTTTTTTTAAAAATTAAGTCATAGCTGTGTACATTAATTCTGTCATGGGGCACCATGCACTGGTTTTATATACAATTTGAAATATGTTCATCACACTGGTTAACATAGCCTTCCTGGCATTTTCTTAGTTATTGTGTTAAGACATTTATATTCTACATTTAGTAAGTTTCACATGTACCCTTGTAAGATGCACCGTAGGTGTGATCC
>CAUYPK010018111.1:0-16123 GCA_963574355.1 Loris lydekkerianus | reverse complement strand
AAGGAGACACAGCAAAGTCGTTAGAAGGTTAGTTAACTTTACAATTAACAAATACTTTTCATTTTTTAAAATGATTAAGTATATAGTAGTTAACTTTTTATAAAATAATGTACATTTTTAAGTATATCGAATTGAAGTTTCTTGAATATGGCCTTATTTGATTGTAGCTAAATTTTTTTTTATAGCTAAATTAATGTGGCCTTCCAACATGAAAAGGTTCCCTTCCCCTGATCTATTAATATGCTTTATATATCTATTTGTTGACGCTGACAAACTACTTGGGGTGGATAACCTATGGCCTTTTAGGTCCTTAGGTACAGTCTTTTGATGGGATCCAAATTTTACAGAACAAATCCTTTTATTAAAAGAGGTGCAGCAGAGAAAGATAAAGGTTTCCTTGCCTCCTTGCGTTTAAAAAAGGACTATCATGAAATCAGAACCTGCAGAAGGCTGCAGGTTCACAAACCCTACAAAAGGACAAAATTCATTGGTACTCTTACAGGGCAAAAAAGGTGTAAGACAACAACGTCATTCATTTAGAAATGCATCATCCTTCACTGCTGTAAAAAATTCTCTTCTATACTAACTCTGTTTCTCATTGAGACCTACAATGCATCCTCACACAAAAAATATACATTGGGTTGAAAATAATTAAAGTCCCATAAGTATATAAAACCATGAAAAATATAGATGAGACAAATAATGACCTTGCTCAACAAATACCGAAATATTTAATACTAGGAATAAATTGATGCCCATTGAGAGTCAAAAGATTTGTGTTGGGGATACACAGACTGATACACTATAAGGCTGATTTTTTTCTTGCATGAAGGACTTTTCCTCTAATTTTTCTTCACTGATACAAAAGTTTCTTCCCATTTCAGAAAAGCACTATTTCCTTTATTGATTATCTTTCCAAAACACCCTCTAAAACGACTTGTGAGTGGTATCTGAATTTAATTACTTATAACCATATGCTGTATTCTCAGCTTTCCCACAAAACAAACAATACCTGCAGCTCCTGGTTGTGGTTCTCACACAGCAGCTGAAGGAACCTCAGGATTGGCTGCATGATGGCAATTGCGGGGCTCATGGTCACCTCCTCCGCAGACTTCTCCTCTGCACTCCCTGCTTCTGCCCCCGTGCACATAATGTCAATCTCTGGATCCATCTCTCTTCTGTACACACAATATGCTTTGGATGTTGCTGAAGATGCTTCTGTTAATTGCCCTTTCATTCCCTCTTTTAAATGTAATGATGAATCTCTTACTGAAAATAAAGCAGTACTCTTATATACCTGAAACAATTCCTTTTGCTAATTAAAAGTAAAAACAAAACACCTAAAAGAACAACAACAACAAAAAAAAAAAAACAAAAAACAAAAAAAAAAACACACACACAAAGACGATCAGGTATCCATCCACATTCTCTAACAACTAAATTAAAAATTGCCTGACAAAAGTTGCAACAATTTCAAAAAAAGGATTTTAGGAAGCAACTAAAAAGTCAAATTTGCAATGAGAATTAAAAAAAAAAAAAGATCTCAAGGGTAAGTGGTGGGACCACACCTACGGTGCATCTTACAAGGGAACATGTGAAACTTACTAAATGTAGAATGTAAATGTCTTAACACAATAACTAAGAAAATGCCTGGAAGGCCATGGTAACCAGTGTGATGAAAATATTTCAAATTGTATATAAAACCAGTGCATGGTGCCCCATGATTGCATTAATATACACAGCTGTGATTTAAAAAAAAAAAAAAGATCTCAATGCTTAGTCAATTTTAGAAGAACTCGTGTCTTTCCGATACACACACACACACACACACACATACACACACACACGCACACACGCATACAGAGTGTCCACAAAGTTCAAGTACAATTTAAAATAGTTGGCTATTTTAAACTGTCCATGAACTATATGGACATGCCGTATATACACATACACGAGTTCACATATGTGAGAAGGTAGAAGAAAATGATGCGACGAACTTCAAATTGTTAACAATATCTTTATGATTTGTACTTAGTACATTGATGATTTTGTCATTTCAAATACCAAGAATCTTTTTGTTGGCACTGTATATTATAAAGTTTGCTCTGTTTTTAAAGTTTAATTTTCATGGCCACTTAAAAGGTGAGGCAGTTATTTTTTATCATGCATGCCACAATGAAATCAAAACATGGTTCATGTCACTGGTTGCCTTGCTCTGATTATGTCTCATTTAAGTCTGGTCCTGCAGAGATGTTTTAGGGTCAAGTCATGACCAAAATTTTTTATGGATGATCAGAGCCACAGTAGGGGTAATTAAGCTCAGAGACCTGCGATGACAGAGGTAAGTGCCATTTAAACACTGTTACCCTCTTTTCTCTCACTCTATTCTCCCAAATCCTCAAATGCTGCTTTACCTCTCATTCGTGGACCAGATGTCATCAATTCATTGTCGTCATCCCTTTTTTTGCTCCCTAAATCTATGGTATTAACCGTCACGGTTGATCTTATCTCTTTCTGAGCAGCCTTCATTCGATCGTAGAGAACTTTGAAGAATTTTTCTGACTTTTTTTGTTCATGCAACTGCTGGTAGAAAGAATACTACAAGAAAACACATTTGAAGGTATCAATACCCGAGGGGAGACAAATAGTGTATTTTTGCTAGAAATAAACATAAGCATTACAGATAAAAGCACACATTTAACGTGCTACCCATTATTTCATAAACTGACAGCCTTTGCCAGTTTCTTGTACTATTTAACGTATACTAATGATAGCTAGTATTTACCTACCACTTTTCACTGAACCCTAACATTTTATATGCTATGTAATTTATCCTTACTGGTCACACATATATTTTTTGAAAATTTATAAGGACACTGTAAGAAGTTGTATGGAAAGAGTTCTTTCAGTATTATTATAAAGCCATTCATTGATTCCACACATATTTATTTAATGCCCACTATGGGCCAAGCCCAATGCTAACATTAAAAACAACAAAAAGGAAAAGCAGCTACATTTGCTGGCCTTCTGAGTTTGTGATCCAAAGTTGAAAACAGCCACAAATCCAATGGCCATTCCGTATAAACAGGAGCTTATGGAAAGTTACAAAGAGTTATTTTTCTCTTTAATTTAGAATCTGTTACCATGGTAGCCTCACTCATGGGAACTCACTGATAAATAGGTATGAAGTTCTTTCAGTTCTTTTTGGTTCTTTATTAGCTACATTTGCCTCACATGGAATCTAGGAGAAACCCACTTTAAAAGAAATGCTGCCTGACAGTGACTAACGATGTAGAGAGGGTGTGATAAATATATCTTAGCAAGACAGGGAAATATTGGGGCTTGGGAATATTTACCGTAATCATCACCCCCTCCATGCCCTGTGGAAGTATGAAAGAGAAGAGAGAAGACAGCAAAGATATAACACCCCGAGATAGAAGATTCTACTCAGACACAGAATTTAGGTGGGGAAATTATAAATTATTAATACCAAGATTATGAGATAGATAGGAGACAAAAGAAACACACTAAGAATTAATAAAGCTGGGAATGCTATAACTTAATAAAGCTGGAAATGCTGTAACTCTCACGATTAAAAGAGAGTTACACAGCTCAGTCAGAGACAGCATGAAGAAGTCATAAGAAAGCAACACTGATTTCCAGATCAAGCAGAGCTGGCTGAGATCCAGTATAAGAACATGTAAACGGGCAATTCTGGGAAGTTTCCTTCTGCAAAGAGGCCTTCCTAAAGGAATGCCTGCAAGCACCGTGCACAGGTCTTGGAGTTTGTAAGGGAGACGTAATGACATTGGGTCTTAAAATGTTGCCTGACTTGCAATTTTCTGTATCAGCCATATAGACATAGTCACACACAGAGTGTTTTACAAAGCCTTAGATGTCAGCTTCACACCTCCAAGGGGACGATCCTAAGCAGAGGGCTAGCAAGCCCTCAAGGAAGAAGGCCAAAAGTCACAGTAACCATAGCAACTGCAGAAAAATAGTCAAGCTGGCTCTGTTAATTCAAAGGATTGATGCAGCATTCACAGACCTCTAGGGTCCCATGGATGAAGCTGATGCTTAAGGCCTAATGTTTTCAATATAATGGGGTTAGAAGGTGGAAGAGGTTCTCGTGTATTAATGAGGAATTATGGAAACATCATGGCTCTGTTATAACAAAGTTTGTACTTCCTCATCTGTCACCTGGAGGATACTTTCAGTACAACAATGTGATGAATAGAGTGTTCTGATTTCTATTTTATAATTAATAAAATGAGGTTTAATAAAAGTATGTGACTTGCTCAATTATTAAATAACTTGAAAGTGGTGGAGTTAGGATTTCAATCTAGATTTTCTTACTCTACACCACTAGATTTATAAAGTAACTTCTTATGCTCCAAGCAATAGATTATTAAATAGCGGACACTCTGATAAATCAGAATTTTTATAAATCAGAACTCTATAATGCTGAACAGCACGATTTTTTTTTTTTTTTTTTTTTTTTTTTTTTTGCAGTTTTTGGCCGAGGCTGGATTTGAACCTGCTACCTCCAGCAAATGGGGCCGGTGCCTTACCCCTTTGAGCCAAGGGTGCCACCCCTGAACAGCATGATTTTAACGAAGATTAAAAGTTTGTTTCACATATATTTATGTAACTTCAACATTAAGGATTCCTACTTTTTAATATTTTAATATTTTGAAACAGAATCTTGGTGAATATTGTTCTAATGACAGTAGTGGAAATTTAGTTCAATGGCAGCACCTCTGTTTGTTGTTTTTTTGAGACAGAGTCTCATTCTGTCACCCTGGGTAGAGTGCCATGGCATCATCATTGAACTCAAGAGATCTTGAACTCAATGAGATCTTGCCTCAGCCTCCAGAGTAGCTGGGACTTTAGGCGACCACCACAACATCCAGCTAATTTTTTTCTATTTTCAGTAGAGATGGGGGTCTCACTCTTGCTCATGCTGGTCTTGAACTCCTAAGCTCAAGTAATCCACCAGCCTCAGGCTCCCAGAGTGCTAGGATTACAGGTGTGAGCCACCGTACCCAGCCAAGTTTTCTTCTTAATAAAGATATGGTGTTTGCTTGGGAAACGTCCTTTATAAGCTGCATAGAGTGCAAGGGACAATGTTAAGAGTTTGTTTTTGTTTTCTTTTGATTTTTGTTTTGTTTTGTTTTTAGGCACTAAGAGCAATGGATAAACAAGTCTGTGTGACAAAAAGTAGTAGAGGCAGAAAAGGAAAGTGAAGTGAGGATGGAGAAAGACAGGAGCATGAATTCTCCTGTGAAATGTCCCAGGGGCAAGGATGGGGAAGGGTATTTCTAGAAAGGAGATGTTTACTATGGCCAAGAGCAGCCTACACGGGTTTGAAACAACCTGGCTCTATGTCTAACCAGCTATGTGAGTTTTGGTCTGCCTCAGTTTCATCTTCAGTGGGATAGGACAATATGTGTGTTACCTGGTAGATTGTTTGAGGATCAGCCAACTGAATACACATCAATTACTAAGAATAGTGCCTGGTATCTAGCAGATATTAGTTTTCTTATTATTAGTGTACAATTTGAAATTATGTAATTACTTTGTCTCCTCAACTGATCTTTCCCTTTTCTTTTCTTCTTCTTCTTTTTTTTTTTTTTTTTTTGAGATGGACTCTCGCTTTGTTGCCCAGGCTGGAGTGCAGTGGTACAAACACACCTCCCTGAAGCTACAAACTCCTTGGCTCAGGTGATCCTCTTCCCTCAGCCTTCTGAGTAACTAGGACTATAGGTGTGCACCACCATGTCTGGTTAATTTTTCTTATTCTCTTTTGTAGAGAAAGGGTTTCACTATATTGCCCAGGCTGGTCTTCCTCCTCCTGACCTCAAAGCAATCCTCCCACTTCAGCTTCCCAAAGTGCTAGTAAAACAGGCATGAGCCACCATGTTCAGCATCTACTGATCTTTAATGAAAGTAAATATACTTAGTATATACTTAAATATACTTATTAGAGACATAAATTGACTTATGTAGTTGAAATTAAGGATGGAGCTACAATTCACACTTTAGTACAAAGCAGGGGTTTCAAGACAATCTGTGCCCTGAGGAAGCAGGACATTCGTGGTGAGGAGACAGTGAGAACGTGACTCCCCAGGTGACTAGCAGGAGTCTTCAGGGAAGGCTGAGCTCTACAGTACTGTAGGGCAAGGAGTAGGATGCAAGTTGACGTCAACTAGACACCTGCCAGAGCCAGGAGCACATAGCTGACATCTGGGTTAGGCAACGATGTACATAAGTAAGGGACCTGAATAGGGGAAAGATGGCAAATGAGACTGTCATGACCCATCGTAAAGGAAGGTTTTCAAATACAATAGCAATTTAACGCTGTTTCATTAAAAAAAAAAAAAAAAAAATTGTGGAATGGCCATAAAGCACTGTAGATATAAATAACAACACATGATCCCATACATTAAGGAAGTTAAAATTTAATTGGAAAGCCAGGGTGCAATACAAATGGTAACAAAACAAAGTAGCACACTCCAAGTGCCATGTGAGTACTAAGCAAGTGGCATGGGAGGGAACAGTCAACAAACACCCCAGACAGATAGGAAGACTTTGTGTAAGAGACAGAATTTGATTAGGGCCATTCATTCATAGATCCATTCACTCCTGAACATTTCTTGAACTCCAAGATTGGGCCACATGTGGAGCCAGACACAAGGGGTACAAAGATGTACAACACATGTTGTGGAGAGGGCCAGTAAAGCAGCAATAACTTGCACTTACAAACGGGGGCTATTATAGCAAGTCCCAGAGTCACAAACATCTGACTCTTATATGACTCACACTTATGAATGGGGTGGGGGGGGTATTACAGGTAATAGGTAAATGCACCTGTGTTCAAACTAACATACAAATTCAACTTTGAAACAAGCCAATGGAACCTATCTCCTTCGTAACCTGGGGAACTGCCTGTAGTCCATTCTGCCCAAGGGGACTTTGGATCAGAAGACACTTCCATGGGGAGTTACCAGCATGAGAAAGCACAACACGGTTGAGGAAAAGCAAAGAGCCTGGTGTGGCTGGGGCACAAGAGAATGGGTGGACAGGTGGGGGAAGAAAGGAAAGTTGGAAAATTTGAAGAGACTAAAGCACGAAGGATCTTATGGATCATAGGAGGGAGTTTGCCTTTATAGGGCAGGTGACAGATTTTAAGCAGGAGAATAACATGGTTTTGAAAAGATATCTTTGGAGGATGACTTGGAGAGGGGCACAGCTGGAAGCCGGGCTAACTGTTGGAAGAGTACTTACTCTCCTATCCTCTCGTATCCTCTAGATAAGTCTATGCCTGATGTCATGTAGTTACCCAGACAATTTCTTTAGAAAGTCTCAACTGACAGAATTTCAGAAACAGCATTTTTAAAGGCTGAATAATATTCTATTGTATATGTATACCACATATTTTATAATCCATTTATCAGTGATGGAAATAAGCAATGCACAGAGGGACAAACACCACATGGACACTCTACATGTAGAATCTAAAAAGCTCCCAGAAGTGGAGAGGAGAATAATGGGTACAGAGTTCCAGTTACACAGGAGAAATAAGTTTGGGGCTTCTCTTGTACAACAAGGTGACTACAGTTAATAATAAGGTATTATATATTCCAAAATAAAAAGCTAAAAAAAAAACCCCCAAAAACCCAAAATAGCTGAAAGAGAGAATTTTAAATGTTTTCTGTGCAAAGAAATGATAAAATATTTAAGGGGATGGATATGTCAATTATCCTGATTTGCTCATACCACAATATATAATTATATCAAAATATCATAAATGCATACAATTCTTATCTGTCAATTAAAAACAAAAACTAAATTAAATGGAAAGAGAGAAAGTCCAAATTCAGTATTTTGGTTGTAGAAGAAAAGTTAATTTCCAAAAAAATCTACTCGAATTCTTCCATCACACCCTCCCTCAATTTCCCTCTGAGGAAATTTGTCCTGCAGCTTTAATATCATGAGAATTTTCAGCACTTTTCTTTTCTCAACTAAGAAATAATGTTTGGGGGTTGTTTTTGTCACTAAGCCATTTGCTGTTCACGAGGCCTTTATTCCTAAAGCCTCTGTTACTGGATGTCATATATTAAAGTTTCTGTTGTTCAAATTATTTGATGGCTAATTAAAGCAAAATATCCCAGATTTGAATTAAATGTGTCTTCCACTCTTCTTGAACAGGGATAGGGGATTTAAAATTTCTAACTAGTTGTAAGCCTACAGTCTCCTTCACCAACCAGTGCAAACCCAGAAACAGCAGGCTCCTGGGTAGCAGGACCAACAACTAGATGAGAGGACTCAAGTGTTCTATACCTCTCTATAGTGACCAGAGCTCACTACAACTTACAGTATAGTTTCAAATAGCTAGAGGATTTGGAATGTTCCCAACATGAAGAAATGATAAACGTTTGAGGTGATGAATATGCTAATTGCCATGATTTGATCACTGCACCGTATAGACATGTATCACAACATCACACTGAAATCCACAAATATGTATAATTATTACAAGTCAATTAAACATAATAATAAAAGCAAAAGGAAGAAAGAAAGGAAAAGAGGGAGGGAGGAAGGGAGGAGGAAAGGAAAAGGGAGGGAGGGAGGGAACCTCAAGGACAATGTTGTTCTCTGGGAACATCCCCAGCTCGCAGGCTCCTGGGACAGGTTTGCCTTTGGGTGTGGCTGAGCCCAGAGGCAACCTGGTGGAAGTTTCAAATGGAAACCATGTGGCTTCTGGAAATAATGGTCTAATCTCCTGTGTGCAGGTGGGAATATTGCTCCCTGTAGTTCCTGGAATCATGTCAGAAGAATGAGTCCAAGGAATGTTCTGCTTGACTGAATAAATTGGGAAGCTCTGTGATTTCTATAGCAAATCGAATAAATGTTATCTGGGCAATGTGACACATAAAATTTTATTTTTCCCTGAGAAAGCAGTGAGAAACTGAAGGAAAGCACTGCTTTTCTTCAGTTTCTATGACACGTAAATAAGAAATACAAATTAGGTGTAATGCCCATGATTGATAAACAGGTACCTGAGTTTGTGTATTTCCTCCTTCGAGCAAGGCAATGCCGAGAAAAATGCCTTCTGAAAAAATTCTGTCATTTTTGGTGTTCATGATAACATCGATGACAAGTTCTGATGCACCTTCTTTATCCAACAGACACTGAATGTCTGACATTGATATGCCCATCTTATCCAAATCTTGTCCAGAAAAGCTTCCTGTGATTCGCAAAAAATAAACAAACAGTAAGTATAGACTTTATTTGCATATAAAAGCTTTCAAATTCTGAAACCATAGAATATTTCTATTGGGACTTTGCCCTTCCACAAAGGTACAAATAATAGAAGCTTGAGTTCAAAAAATACTAAAAGTTTGTAAACACAGTGCTTTTAATGAAATGTTGGACACTTGTAATTAAATGTTGGTTGTTTTTTTAAAATACTTTAGAAAAAGAAAACTAGCTTTAAACTTGTTCTCCCTAATAACATACTAAGAAATTATAACTTAGTTTAGCTATTAGTATTTTCCCAAAGTCAAAAGGATCAACTGTAATGTTTAAATCTGTTGTTTCATGAAGCCCAAATTGTACAAAATATTTTTAATAGTGCTTTTAAAATAAATGTGTGTTAATATTTTACCATTTAAATAAAATACTAGAGTAACAGGGACATGCAGATATGTCATGAGAGTCCTCCAATGATAAAAATTTGACCAGTATTACCTCCCACTTGTGTGGTTTTGGGGTAGGTTCCTGACAGGTGTCCGTTCAGACCAGCTCCATAATCACCTTTAAAGTAGCGATTCAATAGTATTTTTCTCAATGTGTTACCCTAATGAAAAAAGAAAAGATAAGACACGTATTATTGTTTTCTTTTCTAATAAAAGTACAAAAGCCAGCATATTGAAATGCCACTTAAAATGCATTTTCTGAATGATGCTGAGACATAGAAAAATTAATTTTATGCCAAATAATATTTTCTGAGGCAAAAATTACAAACATGCTCAATAAAATAATAATTTTACTTCTCATAATAAATAAGGAGGATGAAAGGATCCTTTTGGGGGCGATGAATAGATTTATGGCATAGATGGTGAAGATAGTTTCACAGTGTATACTTACCTCCAAAGTCATCAAGTTGTATATATTAAATATATACAGCATTTTATAGGTCAATTATATTTTAGTAAAGTGGTTTAAAAAAATTTTAATCACTAAAAGTTAAAATAAAACAAATAAAAAATAAAATACAGTATTTTCAATAGAATATGCTAGAAAAATCACCAATGCTATAAATTTAAGATTGCTAAAAATCCTGAAGTTCCCAGTGCTGACTAAGAGTTATCCATGGTGCCTAAATAAGACACAGCATAATAAACAACTTAAGAAAGTGAAAGCTTTAGGTAGAGGAACTTAGTCTACAAGAGGTAATAAACAGGTATACAGCAGGTGCTCAAAAAGTAAGCTTCAAAAAACAGAGTTAATTTTATTTAAATCCCAGGTTGCTTATTCAGAAGACAGTGGGCAAAAGACAGTGTAAGATACATAATTCAAAAACTCCTAAGTCTTCTATAATAGACTGATGACAGTACAATTTTTAAATGATACGTCTTACAATATAATTGCTTACATGTACATAAGAAACTTAGATAACTCTAACTTTTCCCTTTCAATGGCGATTATTATTTTAATAAAGAAGAGTGATTGAAAAGTTGTTTTTACAGAATCATGCTTAAAATATTTAAATTAAACAGAACAACAACTGAGATGTTATTCTGATCTTGCAGGTAAGGAAACTGTGGCCCAAGAGCTGTAGACCATGAAGCTAACAGGTGCATGAGCAGGACCTGAGTGCAGCTCTTGACTACAAAACCCAGCTGTGTCCTCACACCATGCTGCACCGGCCCCTGCAAGCACCCACCATTACTGCTCTCTCTCTTGTTCTGTTACCCTTTCTCAAGGTCTCCATGCCATGTCCTCAGCAATTTGGTTGCTCTCCCCTCCCCATCCCCCTTGCCCAGCAGCAACCTCACCTGCTCCTTAGCTGCACAATCACTCCTGCAGGTCTGACTGCCACATGTATCTCCCCAAGCTTCTCGTTCTGTTTCCACTTAATCCTTACCTATGTCTTGACACTACTGGCACCTCAAACTTACTTTCTCAGAACTGAATATTCCTTCTCTTTCAAACATGTTTTCCTCTCAGTTTCCATTTATTTTAAGGAGATCACAATCATTCTGGTCATGCAATCTTCAGATTGAAGGAATAATCCACTACTCCTCCTGCCCCAACTTGACAATAATTTGTGAAATCCTGCTTATTCCACCTATAGCTTCCAATAGTGGCTGCATATGTGAGTTTTTACCAAATTGAAATGAGAGATCATTTCTCCACCAAAGTGTTCTAAGATTTTCTCTTCGCTCAAAACATGTTCTCTGGCTGAAGTGGTCTTCATCCATCTGACTTATGGAATGTGTGTGTGTGTGTGTGTGTGTGTATATATATATATATATATATATATGTATATATATATGGTTTTAGGTACTATCTCAAGTGAGTAAGATATAACCCTCCCCTAAAGGAGTTCACAAGGGGATGAACGTAACAATGGAGATACCTCCTAGGTCCTATGGAAGCATAAGAAGCAGCAGTCCACTCGGAGGACGCTCTCCATGGCACAGCTCCTGTACCAACCCATATGATTGCTGTCACAGACTATTGTTAGGCACAGTCAATGCACAGCCAATATGTCCTAAATACCGTAACACCAAGAATTCAAATACACATTCAGAGTGTCTGCAGTTGCTTTTCTTTATTGCAACTTTTATTTATTGATACTTACTTGTAAGTTCTCAGAACACAGACATTTATTATTGCTTCCTATTTCATGTTTTCTTCCCTTAAGACTTTTCAATATAGGGGTGTAAATAAAGGTGATGACTAGTCTTAGAAGAAATAGCGAGGTGTTAAGAGCTTATTCTACCAGTGAATACAACTCTACTATCCCTTATAAAACATAAGCAGGGCACCTAGAGAAGACATAAGAAATAAAAAATAGCCTTTGTTTTTTCTTTCTTTTCTTTTCTTTTTTGAGATAGAATCTCACTCAACTGCCCCAGGCTAGAGTGCTATGGCATCATAGCTCACAGCAACCTCAAACTCCTGGGCTCAATCTCCTGATAGCTAGGATTACAGGTGCTCACCACCATGCCCAGCTAGCTTTTCTGTTTTTAGTAGAGATGGGGTCTCACTCTTGCTCAGACTGGTCTCGAATTCCTGAATGCGAGCAATCTGCCTATCTCGATCTCCCAGAGTGCTAGGATTACCAGTGTGAGTGTACCTTTCTCTTTTTAAAAAGGGAAGGTCCTTTAACTTGAATTAATTCCATCTGGCCAAAGAATGATTCTTCCAAAAGGAAAAGAAAAACAAAATGAAACAAACATGTATTTGGATCAACGTCTTTGGGCTTTTACAGTGTATTTCATTTTAGTAGGAGATGCTATGATAGAACTTTTAGGTTCTTAACTATGGGGTTAAAATTATAAGCTGGGAAGGAAAATGTGAGGTCATATTAACTGAAACACTAAACTTTTTGCAAGGGTAGCTCAGTTTGCTGTACTAATCACGGTTCTCACTTCTACAGACCACTCACTCCAACCCTAGAAGAGATGTGTGGCCCATTTCTAATGAATAACATTGACAAATGTGAAAATCCAGGCCTTTTTTTCTTGAAAGTTCACGAGTCAGTGCCAGTGTATAGAAGACAACCTGTCAGGAGTGGGGAGCCTGCATCTTTTTCACTTGCTGCAACAATTTTTAATCACACTACTCCAAGAATTCAACCAAGAAATAAACAAACAATAGCTTATTTTTAAAAAATAGAAAGAAAACTGTTTTTGACCACCACCACCACCCCTTTTTTTTTTTTTAAATTCTCTTTACATTTCTAGGAAAATAAAGTAAAACCAATCATAGAGTAGAATTAGGTCACATCAAATTAAAACTTAAATTCCCCTTGGGCAGATAAAATCACAGGTGCCTATCACATTCATGAACACCAAAATCAAATGAGGAGGGCCAGGACGCATTGGCTCACACCTGTAATCCTAGCACTGTGGGAGGTTGAGGTGGGTGGATTGCTTGAGCTCAGAAGTATGAGACACTGTCTCTACTAAAAATAGAAACTGGGCATCATGGCAGGTGCCTGTAGTCCCAGCTGTGGGGGAGGCTGAGGCAAGGGGCTTGCTTGAGCCCAAGAGTTGGATGTTGTTGTAAGTTATGATGACACTGTGGCATTCTACTCAGGGCAATAGTGTGAGACTTTGTCTCGAAACCAAACCAAAACAAAACAAAAATCAAATGAGCAAATACTCCTATCCAATTGCAGTCCAGTTAAAAGCATTGTTTTTCTAACTACATAATATTTTAGCATATCCACACAGAAAGCAGAGGGAGCTCATTTCTCTGCTTTTTAATCCCCTCTCTGCCACATATTTACTGGAGGATCTTAAAGCAATTACTTCACCACTCTGGGCCTCAGTCCCTCAATTGCCAAATGGAATAGTTACTACCTACCCTTCTCAGGTTCCTATGATAATTAAATATTCAAAATGTACATGAAGTACTTAGGACAATCCCCAGCACATAGTAAGTGGTACCCAAGCTGTGTTGGTGATGCTCTCCCTGCCAGTACACAGAGTATTCACACCATGGAACCGTTCACAGCCTACCAAATGCTTCTGTGCGTGCTTTCCCACTGTATACCAAACCTTCCCATAACAGTGAAAGAAATTTCTAACATACAAAGAACAGGAAAAATTTAAATAAAAGATAACCTATCTAAAATCCTAATTTTTCAACTATTAATCAATTTTTTGAATTATATACTTGTCAGCTAACATGGCAGAACCACCCCAAAGCATGCACATTCTTCACTATATAAAACATATACTTAGAACTTCAACTAAACTGGAAAAAATTCTACCTTGGTTCAAACTCCATAGTTCTCGGCTGGGACAAACTTTGGTGTTAAAAATCAATGAAGAACAGGCACAGATGGAACAGGATTCATTGAGTCTCCATGATCTGCCCTCAAGAATGGGAAACTTCAGATATTGCTACGTCACAAGTTCAGCAGAACTGCTCTCTTGTCAAACACCAAGCTCTGAGTGGAGGGATGAGAGGCAAGTACTGTGGCCCAATCTGCCCTGTGCCATTTGTGGTGGCCTGCGCTCTCTGGGATGGGTTCCTTAGTTGTGTGTCATCTCCCCACATTACTTGAACTCAAATAAAGGAATTGCAGAGCCACTATCAGAAATTCTGGTGCCAGGGATGCAAATGACAGAGCTATAATTGCCGTGTCAAGAAATTTGGAAAAGAACTAAAAATGCATTAAGTCATTTGGAAAAGAATTCCACCACAACTGAAAAGTTCGACTTCTGAACTGGTTCTTCAAATCCAAAATGAATTCCTGACCAGGGCCTCCATGGTAGGTATCTTTGTTGGGTTAGACCAATTAGCAAGGAATGTCCTTTGCAGTCTTTTCAACAGCAGAGTCAATTCCAGGCCACAAGACACTGCTGTTAGCCAATGTCTTCATGCGAACACATCCCAGATGTGCTAAATGTCATGTAGCCAAGATAACTAACAACCACCTTCTGAAATTACAACAAATATCTCCATAAAAATACATCTTTTGTGGCCAGAAAAGTCATGCTGACAGCATCTTAATATCTGCGAGGATTGATTTTTTCTTGGCCACTCCCTGTTACACCAAGTCCCATGGATCAAACATTAAGAAGCTCAGAAATCACTGCCTTTCATTCATAGGAAGGATTATATAAATTTTCTGATCCTAGAAAGGACTAAAATTTTCTTTCATTTCCTAGAAAACAACACTGTGTGCCTAAAGAGGGGTTGTTAGCCTTAGGAGAGAAGAGTTCAAGGATGTGACATTTGAGGTGTTGTTTCCCACACTTGTAACCATCCCCTGGGAAAAAATGACACACTAAAGTAATCCTAGGTTTCCATCATGGACAATATAATCAAGGCACCACGAAAAAATGACATCACAGCCAGGATCCTAGAAAAATATGTCCTCAACTAGAAGTTCAAAAGGTAATGAAAGTTGCAAACTAAAGATGCTCAGCTTAACGATTTCTCCATCCATGATTCATGATTAGCTACTAATCAGCCCAGACAAAATCTGCAAGGAGATGATTATACGTACCTGTGGTCTCTACATAGTTTCATTTTAACATTAAACTTGGTATTAGCATAATTAGTGTTTCCCTAACCTTTTAGTTTAATGACAATTTGTCTGATTAGGATATTTTTTCTCATTTGAATTTCCAGGAGTAAAAAATGTACATTTCTCATTTAAAATCAATGATTATCATAACTGTATATTTTTGGAATTAAAGACCATCACTATAATCAACTACATCTTCTGGGAAGTCCTTTGGGAAAATATGGCCAATCTCCTATAATCCAGCTGACTAATGGTTTGAATATCTTCGTCTGTCAGTCTAAGGAGCGTATGCCAATTTCTTCCCATTGCATCTTTCTTAAGATAAGAAACATACATTTCAATAGGAATAGTTGTTAGATACATTCACAAGTTACTCTACATTGGCACAAGGATGCGATCATTATAATCTTGAAAAACATGTGTATGTCTCAACAATTCTAGTATAGAACCTCATGGAAAAAAATACTAGTAAATTTTAGAACTAAATATTCATAAACCACAATGGCAATCTATTTCCAAATTCCTTCCTTCCTTGTTTTTGTTCATTGTAAAGACATTTATTATATTTCTACCATGTGTCAGGAACTACGAAAGGGGGTGCAAAAAATAATCTTGCAGCATATGACAAAATAATTTTCAAATATGTAGAATTGGGACATGTGGCACTGCTCTCTCAGAGAGTTGGTTTTTTGAAAAGATCAATAAAATAGATAAACCTTTGGCCAACCTAACCAGGAAAAAAAGACTAAAATCTCTAATTTCATCAATCAGAAATGGTAATGATGAAATAACAACAGACCCCTCAGAAATTCAAAAAATCCTTAACGAATACTACAAGAAACT
>CAUYPK010018110.1:0-14762 GCA_963574355.1 Loris lydekkerianus | reverse complement strand
CCTACTGATTCCTCAATTATTGTAATTGTTTTGGGTATATATTTTTATTTTTGAAATTTACCAGTGGCTGCTGCATTTTCCACCTCAGCTTATACTCAAGTCACTAAGTTTTCCCAGTTTTTAGGGTAAAATTAAGGGGGTCGGCTTATACTTGAGTCGGCTTATACTTGAGTATGTGCGGTAAATTTTAGAACTGAACTAGATCAGAAAACAGGGGCCTGTGTTTACTCACCACTGGAATTGAACCTGAAGGGATGGGGAATCAATCTACAGCAAAAATTGAGATATAGGGCTGAAATATGGACAGAGAGAAGCAAGCCCTAGGTGAAGGCACATCTAAAACCAGCAGGGTCCTAGACATTTTTCCAGGAAAATGGGTTTTCTGTCATTTTCACCAGAAAGAAACTTAGTGTCTACTCTGCCCCTGAGGAATGCACAGTCCAGTAAGATAATTTGTTTATAATTTAAAATAGTATACAACAGTGCCATAGGTAAATACATTCACACACGCACACACATACACACATCTGCATATATCAAGTTCAGAAGAAGACAGAGGGGATATTAAACACTCTTCTGGAGTGTTTTCATTCTGTCTTGATGGAATGAAAGGATTTGGGTAGGAAACAGTTAATCAGGAGGAAGGACATTCATAAGGAAAGAACGACAGGGGCCTGGAACACAGCCCAGTATTTTTGAGATTCTGAACAGGAAAGGGCCAAGGATCCACCTAGGAATTATGACTTCCCATGTGTTAACTGAACTGTCTCAGATCTCAGCTACCTGGATGACGAAAGAAGATCACATTGACTTTTTAAATGATCTTGCATTGTGATACACACATGCCACAAAATTCACCCTTTCAAAGTTTGCAATTCAAGAGTTTTTAGTATATTCACAAAGTTGGGCAACCATCATCGCTATCCAATTTTAGAACCTTTTCATGATCCCAAAAAGAAATCCTTTACCCTTTACCAGCTGCTCCCCATTCCCCCTTTATCCAACCCCTAACTACACTAAAACTCTTTCTATCTCTGTGGATTTAACTATTCTGGACATTTCTGATAAATGTGATCACATGGCATGTGGCCTTTTGTGTCTGGCGTCCCTCTCTTAGCATAAACATATTTAAGGTTCCTCCAGATGGTGGTATGTATCAGAATTTCATTCCTTTTTATGGCCAAATAATAATTCATCATAAGTCCCATTTTGCTTATGTACCCATCACTTAATGAACATTTGGGCTGTGTCTACCTTTTGGCTGTTATGACTTGTGCTGCTATGAACATTGGTGTACACGTTTCTATGGGGACGTGTTTTCAGTTCTCTTGGATGTAGACCTAGAAGTGGACTCGCAGGGTCCTATGGCAACTCCATGTTTAATCTCCTGAGGAACGGCCAGACCGTTTTCCAGTGCAGCATCATTTTACATTCCCACCAGCAGTGTATGAGGGTTCCAGTTCATCCACCTCCTCACCGACCCTTGTTATTGTCTGTCTTTTTCATTGAAGCCATCCCAGTGGATGTGCAGTGGTAACTCATAGTGGGTTTGATTGCATTTTCCTAAGGTCTAGCCTATTTCCTTCCAATGTCCAAACCATATACTTGTGTCCCAATAGCTTGATTGCTAGAAATTAGCCCCTTATAAGATGATTGCCAGTTATTAATTTCTCCTAGTGCTTCCTGAGACCACAAACCCATCTGTTAGCTGCAGTTACCAAGCCAAACAAGCCCATTCCTCCTCTCCTTCTGAAGACGGTGCTGGTCTATACCGACTGCTCACACGCCCACATGGAAAGACATTACTGTGGTCACTGCTTGGTGTGTCCATGCCAAGGGTGCCCTTCACAGCTGTTCTCATGGTTTGCAACTCTGCTGCATTCAGGACCAGGGGTAGGTGTGTTGCTGGACTCCACTAAGTTGCAGGGAATCATGTTTTTTCCAACTCTGGGGCCAAAACCAGCTCTGTATAGAATCTCAAAATCCTTTAAAGAAATGCTTTCTAAGATTTGACCATTTCTCTTCTAATCAAAGGTATTCAGTCCCATTTTGTAGAGCCAGGTAAGCAACAGAATCCACACAGCTAACCCATCCACCAGTACATTCCTGGGCCTCTTCCCCAAATTCCTCCTTCTTCTTCCAATTCAGTGCTCTTTGGCAATATTGCTGCTGGGAGGCAGATAATTATTTTTCTAAGAAGGATATCCTGTGTATTATGGGGTGTTCAGCAGCATCCCTGGCTCCATCTACCCACCCTCATTCATGACAACAAAAAACGTCCCTAGACACTGTCAAATGTCCTTGAAGGGGGCGATGGATGGCAAAGTTTCCACTGGTTAAGAATCATTGTGCAAATGTGTGGTGAGCACAATTCTAAGATGGCAGATTCTCTGTGCATGGGATACTGAGTAACAAAGGAAAATGGATTTTGTGAATTAATGTCCCTAATCAATAAATTTTAAGTTAATAAATAGGAGGATTACCCTGGATTGGGCCTAACATTGTCAAGCGAAATCTTTAAAAGAGAGTACATGAGGGCGGCGCCTGTGGCTCAAAGGAGTAGGGCGCCAGCCCCATATGCTGGAGGTGGCGGGTTCAAACCCAGCCCTGGCCAAAATTGCAAAAAAAAAAAAAAAAAAGAGAGAGAGAGAGAGAGTATATGAGTCAGGTACAGTGGCTAGCATCTGTAATCCTAGCACTCTGGGAGGCCCAGGCAGGTGGATTGCTTGAGCTCTGGAGTTGGAGACCAGCCTGAGCAAGAGCAAGACCAAGGCTACTCCCAGCTACTGGGGAGGTTGAGGCTGGAGGATTGCTTGAGCCCAGGAGTTTGAGGTTGCTGTGAGCTAGGAAAATGCCACCTCACTCTACCCAGGGCTACAGAGTAAGACCCTATCTTTCTTTCTTTCTTTTTTTTTTTTTTCCAGTTTTTCCCGGGGCTGGGTTTGAACCCACCACCTCTGGTATATGGGGCCAGCGCCCCACTCAGATCCTATCTTTAAATAAATAAATAAATAAGAGTTTGCAGGTGGGAAGCAGCAGCAGGTGCTCCCCTGCTGGGTTTGAAGAAGCAAACAACTATGAATTTTGTCAACAAACCTGAATTATCTTGGAGGAGGACTCCAGAAAGGAAAATATCCCAGATAGCTCCTGATGAGACTTTAACCAGAAAACCCAACCCAGCCATGCCTGGACTTCTGACCTATACAAGCTATGAGATAGTGAGTGTTGTTTTAAGCCATGAAACGTGTGGTCATTTGTTACACAGCAAGAGAAAGCTAAGACATACTTCCCAAATAAATATTACCATGCTTGTCAATAGACATGAAGTATTAAGAATAATGATTTTCAACACTGGTTGAGCCTGAAAAGTTAAAAAAAAAAAAAAAAAAAAATACAGGTTGGGCACAGTGGCTCACACCTATAATCCCAAGACTCTGGGAGACTGAGACAGGTAGATTACCTGAGCTCAGGAGTTCAAGACCAGCCTGAACAAGAGAAAGATGCCATCTCTACTAAAAATGCAAAAATTAGCCAGCTGTTGTGGCGGGCACCTGTAGTCCCAGCTTCTCAGGAGCTGAGGCAAGAGGATCACTTGAGCCCAAGATTTTGAGATTACTGTGAGCTATAATGCTACAGCACTCTACCCAAGGCAGCAGAGTGAGACTCTGTCTCAAAACAAAAAAAAAAAAATCATACTTACAGTCCATCCCCAAAGATTCTTAATTAATCAGTAGGAGGATAGGCACTCACTGGTATTTTTATGGAGTCCCAGGTGATTTACATGTTGGAAAGTTGAACTGATTTGGTGGAAAGGGTTTAGAGTATCTCTAGTCAGTGGGTGTTACTCAGCTCAAAAGGAAAAAATGCCATTACAGGGCCCTTGAACAGTGTTGCACATAATGAAAAGCCAATGTCTATTTGAGAAGAATTTGCACCTTTCTCAATTTATATCACGGTAGAAAGGTCAGTCAAAGGTCATCAGAGCTCTCCTGGTTGCCAGACTTGGTAACACACCTTGTATTTGACTTCCTGGGGCATCTTACAATGTCAATTGCTTCCTCTGCTTCAAACCCTCTCCACCCTGGTTTCTGTAACCCTGCACCCTTTCTTCTTTACTGCTCAATGTCTCAATGATTCTTTTTCAATATCTTCTCTCTCAAAAGTCCTCTCATCCTTTTCTGTGAAGCTCCAACCTTGACCTCCTTCTCTCTTCCCTTGGCCAAGAGTACATATATTTAATAATTGTAATTTTGAGGAAAGTTTACCTTGTTACCTCTCTCTCACTGGCCTCCTTAGCTAGTACACCATACAGGCCTTGCAACTTTATCTCATAAAATATCTAAAATATATACACTTTTCTCCATCCTTACACCACCAACTTGCTTCTAATAACTGTAGAATTCTTCTTCCTGGTCACCCTGCTGGCATTCTTGCCCACTTTCCATCCCTTTCTCCTGAAGCCAGGATGATCTTTTTAATCATGCCTATTTATATCAAAATTTCTTGGTGATCTACAATCCCACTGATCTTAATGGCCAAGTTCCTTATCATAGCTCAGAAAGATTATTTTTCAAAAATCACTGCAAACATGTTGTCCGAAATGTAATGGCTCAAAACAACATCAATAATTGGGATGGTTGTATGTATTCTTTTAAAAACTTGATGCTCCCTCAGCAAGAGGTGAAGTCTATATCCCCTCTTTGCAAACTGGGAGGGACTCTGTGACTGTTTGATTAATAGAACGTGGCAGAAATGATAGATGATGACTTCCAACCCTGGGTTTAAAAGGCATTAAGGCTTCTGCTCAGTCTCCTGAGCATACACATGGCCTTCAAGTTGCCATGTGGGAGAGGGCACATAGGGAGATCAGATAGAGATAAACAGAAAGATTGGGGGAGCCCCGCCTCTTCCAGAGTTCAACTGAGTCTTTCCAGCCCATGTGTCAGAAGTGGGAGTCGGTGGCCCTCAGTGGTTTCCAACACCTACCAAAACATAACCACACCCCAGCAGAAAGACTCCTAGCAAGAACCACCCTGCTGAGCCAAACCAACTTTAGAATTGTGAGAGATAATTATAAAATTATTGCTGCTGTTTCAAGCCACCATTGTGGAGTATTCTGTTACATAGGAATAGATAATGGAGACAGAATTTGGTCTCTGAAAGTGGGATGCTGCCGTAGTGAAACCTGAAATGCAGCAATGGCTTTGGGACACGGTGGACATAAAAGTTACACAGATTTTTGTAAAATGTGTTAGTGGAGGCTCTGTGGCCCTTGAGGAGGCTGCAGGTGAAGGCTTGGCAGAGTTAGGAAAACGTTATAACACTTGTTATATAGTGATGAGTTTAGCAACACGGCCACCAGTGGGGAAGTAGAAAATACAAAGTGTATATAATTAATAGGTGGATTTGAATAAAGAGATTAGAATTCCAGACAGAATGTTGATACTGGTTTGTTTTTCTTTTAGTAATAATTGCCAGGATATAGAAACAACCCAAGAGCCCATCAACCCATAAATGGATTAACAAAATATGGCATATGCATACCATGGAATACTATTCAGCCATAAGAAAAGATGTAAACTTTACATCTTTTGTATTTACCTGAATGGAGTTGAAACACATTCTTCTCAGTAAAGTATCACAAGAATGGGGGAGGGGGAGTATACAGTGTACTCAATACTAAAATGAAATCAATACGTACACAAATACATACCCACACAAAAGAAAAACACGAGTATTGTTTAGCAATAGGGAGGGGAGAGGAGGGAGAAGGGAGAGGGAAGAGGGAGGGTGATTGGCAGGATCTCACCTAATGTGCACAATGTGAGGGTGCTCAGCATGGCCCCCTAAGTGAAGGGCTCAACTACAACTTGAACTTTACCTTAGAAATGAAAACAGTAGAAGCTAAACATTTGTACCCTCATTATTAATCTGAGATGGAAGGAAGGAAGGAAGGAAGGAAGGAAGGAAGGAAGGAAGGAAGGAAGGAAGGAAGGGAGGGAGGGCAGGCCTTGGAGCAAAGAACAAATCTAGAACAGGACTATAAAAATGTTTCTTAAGACCTAGGAAAAATGTAAGGTGATGCTTCACAGACACTCCCACAGAATAAAAAGGTCCTCTAAGGATCTTGGAGGCATTACCTTACCAAACTTCATTAAACTCACAATAATAAGGGAGCCCAACATAGAGAACGGCTTCTATCCACAAGATTTGCAGATATGGATTCCAGCTAAGTGAATGAAGCCAAATAAGATTCACAGGAAATGCTCAAACTTTTTAAGAAGATGAGGTTGGCAAAAACATCACCAGCCTGACCTAAAAGGGATAGAAATCTTAAAAACAAAGGAGGTCTTTAAATTCTCTCCCCACCACCAAAAAACAGTCTCGGACACAAATAGTCTGGGATAATAAAGCAATTCAACCTCAAACACAGCTGTTTCATAGAGAAGGAAGGATGATTCCAAAGGTAGACAGAAGTACCAGATTGCTAGAGAATCATTCCCAGGAAATAGGACTAAATACTAAAGAACTGGCAACACGTACCAAGCTGTATTTCAAAATTTCTGTGGACTAGTGAGTGTTGTGTGACTACTATTTACCCACTTTGAAAATGGGAATGTTTGCAATGATAGTCCTATGTCTGTTCCACCAGTCTATGTGATAGACAAACAACCTTTCTCTTTACATATCGTCTAAGGAGCCACATTCCACTCAAGAAGCTTCATTCTCACCTGAACATGACTTAGATGGCAAGATCTGGGACCTCAAGCCCAAGGATAACAACATAAAGTAAGTGACTGACATCCCAATGCCTGGGTGAAGGAGGTGACCCTGTGGAAGGGCTGTGTGTGATAATGACCGGAAAGTGGGTTGTGAATGATTTTCCAGACATGTCTGCAATGTGTTTCTGGTTCTATATGTTATTTCAGCTCCTTGTTGCTCCCCTGTCAGGAGAGGAAGCCTATGCCCCCTTTCCTTGAGTTGAAGCAGGTTGTGGTTTTGTTTGTTTGTTTGTTTTTGCAATTTTTGGCGGGGGCAGGCTTGAGCCCACCACCTCCGGTATATGGGTCTGACACCCTACTCCTGAACCTGACGGCCCTGAACCTCAGGTGCCACCCAAAGCAGGTTTTTGAGATTACGACAATGAGTATCATGTGACAAGCTACAAATGTCAGAGGGGTGATGAGACCCATCCCTTCTATAGCCATAATCATCAGGGTCCTGGCCAGACATAAATCAAGGCTGAGGCCATTTGCCTGGCATAAATTGTAAGAGATTTTATTGGCTACATATTACCTTCCTAGAAATGTGAATTACAGACCAAACATAATGGAGAGATTATGCAATAATTTCCTCCACCCACAACTAAATTCTTTAAACTGTACTTTGGACTGAGAAAGTGTGAAACTCCCAAGATTTTGAACATCTACAATGTGTATTTCTAATGCTGGAAACATGCCTGCTTTCATTGTGGCCTCCAGAAAGCTTTGTATACAGAGGTAAATGGCTCCTTTGCCTGGAGGTGAATTTGTTAATTGAAGTACTCTAACCCAATTACCTGGGAACAAAAGAGAACCATTATGCAAACAAGAAACCATTCCTAGTTGTGCAGACTTGATTTCCCTCCCTCCAAGATTTGCAGAGGAGTTGCAGATCTGACTCCCTAATATATCTGTCGTCTATATGAGCACTAACAAAATGCGACAGAAGTCTGATATTAAAGTACCTGCAACCTTGAAAGACAAGCTGCTAGTGGAAGCCACCAGGAAGCAAGAAACTCCAGGGAAGTGACAGGGAAGAGGGGACTGACAAGGAGGCCTGACAAGGAGCTTAATATTCAGAATGTTGGGTTGAATCCCAAAATGAACACGGAGACTCTTTAAATTTTGATGTAAATAAAAACCACAGTGGTCAAAGCAAGAAAGACTGGGTGGTGTTTTTTTCTGCCAAGGGCCTTGAATATATCATTTCATTCATTTATTCTACACATATTTGTTGAGGGTCAACCTAACATTCTGATATATAGCCCAACATAGGAAGCTCCCTGTCAGGCCTACGTGGCTTCTGAATCAGATCTGCTACTCCTCTGCCAATCTTGCAGGGAGATCTCCAAGTCTGGACTGCTTGGAATGGTTTCTTATTTGCGTAACAGTTCTCCCAGCGCTCCTATACGTCCTGAAGATACAGAAATGAACACCCCAGGTGAGATCTCTGCCCTTACAGAACTCAGCTGATAGTAGAAGACAGTCAAGAAAGCCAGAAACAGATGCATTTGTTAGTGATAACAGCTATGAAGAGAATAAAATTGGGTAAATAGAGACAGAGGGCCATGAAGGGAATAGGGAAAGGAGTTACCTTGGTCATGCAACAGGTGACATTTAAAGTAAAAAGGTGACTTGTAAAGTAAGACAGATGATAAGAAGTTGTGCTCTCAATGATCTAGGGAACAACACTTTAAGGAACAGAAAGAAGGTCAATGGAGCTGGAACACAATGGTGAAGGGGAAGAGTCAAGAAATATGGTTGTATGGGTGGTGCCTGTGGCTCAGTGAGTAGGGCGGCGGCCCCATTTACGGAGGGTGGCGGGTTCAAACCTGGCCCTGGCCAAACTGCAACAAAAAAAATAGCCGGGCATTGTGGCAGGCGCCTTTAGTCCCAGCTACTTGGGAAGCTGAGGCAAGAGAATCGCTTAAGCCCGAGAGCTGGAAGTTGCTGTGAGCTGTGACACCACAGCACTCTACGAGAGTGACAAAGCAAAACTCTGTCTCAAAAAAAAAAAAAAAAAAAAGAAAGAAAAGAAAAGAAATATGGTTGTAGAGGGAGACGAGGGCCAAGTGAGGGCCTGGCAGATCCAGGTAAGGAGTGTGGATGTTATATAAGTGAAATCGGAAGCCCCTGAGTGGGGGTGGGGGTGGGGGGTAAAGCCCAAGGAGGATGGGATTTGATTTACATTTGTAATCACCACTGTGAATAGTGTATGGACAGCAGCTTACAGGGTGCAAAAGAGGAACCAGAAAAAGCATTGCATTTGCCCCAAGATAACAAACGGCGCCCTAAACTTGAGTAACCACCACAGAAATCATTTCACTTAATCTTGACAGTGACCTGTAACGTATGCTAAGTACCAGACAGCCCATCCATAGATGCAAAAGCTGAGAATTGGCATGGTCTGTGTAACGCAACAAAAGTCATTAATGAATGGCAAGACCAAGATTCATTCGGGTCTGTATAAACCCAAGCCCGCACTCTCTCTGCCATACCCCTCTGCCACCAGGGCTGGTAGGAGGGTCACAGAATATAGAGGTATGGACTCCCAGGCCCTCAAAACCACGCAACCCAAGCTTTGGCATAAGAATATTCTTAATGTTGAGCCCCAGCAGCTCTGTGAAGTGGAGATTCTCAGGAGCTGCCAACTGAGATGTTTGTGGGTCTTAGGCTACGCTAGCAAATGTGGAGCATTTGTCTTAGACACTGTCAATATGAGAAGCACCGAAGCACTGAGATCATCCGAGCACTTGTTTGTCTTCACAGGAAGACTGGAAACACCTTGAGCCTGGTGTCACGGCTTCATGGATCTTAGACCTGTGATAACAACACCAGCCACACAGGTACTCAAAAGTGAGGCCAAGGAATGCTCACTCTCCCCCTCTCTCCTCCTCCCTCCTCTCTCTCCCTCTAGTCTTATCAACCCTGTGCCTTTATCAACACCATCCCTCTAATTCTCACAACAGCCCTACAGTCCTCTCATTCTCTCTATTTTGTAAATGAAAAACTGAGAATCCCTGAGGCTTCACATTTCAGAGCTAATGTTTCAACTCAGGCCTCTTCAACAACTACTTATGTGCTCTGCCCTAGGATGGGACACTTCTCCTGAGACCCCCTTGATGGAAATGAATAAACCCCGGGGTTGTCTCTTAGGGTGTACCTACAGGGCTACATAAATAATATTAATGGCCGTGTCATCACGGCTCTGCTGAGGTCAAAATGATACTGTTTATTAAAAATAAATAAATTAAAATAAGGAAGAATGATTGTTCAGCCGTCCCCTGATCCAGGTTGCCCTCTGCACAGTGTCAGTATCAGGATGGGTTTTGATGTGGGGAAGAGTTAAGACTTGAGTTATTATCGGAATTAGGGTGCTTTATTGGTTCACATCGTCCAATCTTCCCCAGCCATTATGGTTTTGCTGAAACATTAAACTACTTTAAACTTTCATTTTCCTCTTAAAACTAAATTAGTTTGGAGGAAATTGTATTTTCTGAGCTCCAGCACCAGCCTCAGGCAGAGGGAGTTACAGTACAGCGCACAGATAAACAACAATCACGGCCTAATTACCAAGTGGTAAGTGCAGCGCTTCTCAAGTTACATCTGCTTTGGAGTTTCTGGGGTCCTGCAGCGAGGCGGCTCTCAAGTGGATCTTCTCAGGATGATTCCAGTTATTTATAAGGCGGCCTTCTTACATCTCAGGCTCTAGGAAGGAGACGGACAAGGAAATTCACAAAGCCCCTACTACCTTCCTACACTATTAAGTGCTACTTGTATTTTATTCTCAGCAGTAGTAGCATGAAATTACTATTTTATAGGTAAGATTCCTTGAGGTTAGGCCTCAAGGTTGAAGGCTGATTGACTGGGAAACATCTATGGCTCTTCCTTTTTTTTTTCCTTTTTACTATAACAGACTTCTATTCCTTCCGTCTGCCCAATACCTCCCTTCTCCCTTCTTTGGGGAAATACTCTTTTTTTTTTTGAGACAGAGTCTCACTTTGTCACCCTCGGTAGAGTGCTGTGGTGTCATAGCTCACAGCAACCTCCAGCTCTTGGGCTAGGGCGATTCTCTTGCCTCAGCCTCCCGAGTTGCTGGGACTACAGGCACCCGCAACACCTGGCTATTTTTGTTGCAATTGCCACTGCTGTTTTAGCTGGCTGGAGCGGGGTTTGAACCTGTCACCCCTGGTATATAGGGCCAGCACCCTACCCACTGAGCCACAGGCGCCACCCAGGAAATACTCTTTCTTTCATTTCTTTTTTTTTTTTTTTTTTTTTTTTTTTTAATATAGAGAGATTCTCACCACATCACCCTTGGTAGAGTGCCATGGTGTCACAGCTCACAGCACCCTCCAACTCCTGGGCTTAGGCAATTCTCTTACCTCGGCCTCCCAAGTAGCTGGGACTACCGGCACCCACCACAAGACCCAGCTATTTTTTTGCTGCAGTTTGGAGGGGACTGGGTTCAAACCCACCACCCTCAGTATATGGGGCTGGTGCCCCACCCACTGAGCCACAGGCGCCACCCTCTTTCTTTCATTTCAACCATATACACAATCCTCCAGAAGGGCCATGTGATTGAAGATGAGCCCATCATAGGCCCAATGATTGGTTCAAGGGGCCAGACCATGATGGAAGCCAAGTCAATCACACTTCTTCCCAGGATTTTTCTATTTTTCTACCTACAGCTGGAGATAGGATTCTTTCCTAATAGTGGAGAAGCTAGAAAGTTCTAACTTTTACCCACTGGTGGCCATGGAGGCAAGTGAAAGCTATTCTCAGAAAAAGACCAAAAAGAAAAACGTTGGCAGACAAATAGGAGAAAGCTGAGAGGTGGAGGGAGAATGAGAACCTCTTTCTCTCTCTCCCAAACTATGGGCGGGATGGCTATATTTCCATCCCGCCCATAGTTTGGTTACTCAAGCCCATGAACCCCCTTCAAGCAGGTACTTGATAACCTCATCACCATATCTAGCATTTATTGGGAACACATACCAGCCACTAATCTAAGAATTTCACTTGTGTTGACTCATTAAATGCATACAACTTTATAATGGTACTCTCATTTTACATTTAAAAAACACTGAGGCACAGAGATATTAAAGTGATTTTCCCAAGGACACAAACCTACAGCTTCTTTAACTCAAAAACGTGTAATGGGCAGGATTCTTTTAAATCAAAGCTAGCTTATAAACTATGGGTTGAGAACTGAGTATCCCATTTCACAGATTGATTGGGAAAATATCTAAGTCCCCAAGAGTTTAAGTAGGTCGCAGTATAATAGAGCTAGGTTCGACCTGACTCCAGAGCTAATCTTAATCTTAATCTCTACCCTCTATTACCTCAAGGTAAAGTCATCCAGTGGGGTTGGCTCAGATGCTGCACTAGTCCACAGCCCCGAGATGATCTTTCTTTTATTTCTACAAATAGAAATGCCTTTATTGTGTTTTCTTTGTCTGCTGAATCTGAAGCTGATACAAAGGGCATGATGTTGTTCTTGGCAGTGCCTCAGCCCATGGATGATGAGGGCTGAAACTTTGTGTTAGACAACTGCTCCAAACTTCCAGGGCTGATTGCCCCTGGCAGAAGCAGCCCCAGACCGCCCTGAGTGTTTGATGCTGAGAGAGCGTGTCAAGGCTGCCTGGGCATTTGCTAGTCCCTTTTAATTTTGAGAGTGAGCGAGAGAGTCTGAGTGTGCAGAACAGAGGGGGAGGCAGAACATGCAGGGAGAAGGACAAGGTGAGATGAGATGGTGGTTTTGCAAAGCAGCTATCAAGAGTGAAACCAAACCATTATTGCTCATCCCCCTGCTGGGTTCCTGACAATACAGGACATTTGGGGTTGCATGTGAAAATTAGGATTTGACCAGGGTGACCTTGAACATGAGGATGAAGATTCTTCTTGATCAGGCATCTCAGTGCATGTGATCTGAGAAGAGTTCCTCATCTCCCCACCAAAACTTTGTCATGAGTGGACTCTAAAAACAAACTGCCCACCCATGCATGTCTGCAGGTAGTTTCTTGGGGGGTGGGAGGAGCTGGCTTCAGTATCAGTTAACACCAACTCCTAATATGAGTAGAGTTTGGTATCAAAATATGAGTCTGTTAGCAGCAAATATTGGCACTGTCTATACTGAGCTGGTGCCCCCAACATCTTCACTCTCCTCCTGCCTCCCACTCCTGTGAGTTCAATGAAATCCCTCTCAGAAATAGATTCCTCTCCACTCTGGGCTGTGAGAGGGATTTTTGAATAGGGTTTCTATTCATTTCTGGCTACATAGCAAATTATCACAAACTTTGAGGCTTAACAACACAAATTTATTATCTAACAACTCTGGAGTCTGAAATTGGTCTCACTGGGCTAAAACTGAAATGTTGGCAGGACTGTGTTCCTTCTGGAAACTCTAAAATCAATGCATTTCCTTGCCTCTTCCAGCTGCCAGAGGTCGCTTACGTTCCTCAGGCCGTGGTCTCATCCTCTCATGTTGTCATCTCTCAGACGCCCTCTCTCTTCTCTTTGCCGCTTCCACTTGTGAAGATCCTCTGAATCCTACTCACCTCAGTCATTGAGGATAATCTGTCCATCACAATGTCAGCTGGCTTGCAACCTTAATTCCTATTTGCCATGCAACCTAATATATTCACAGGTTCCAGGGATTAGGACATGGACGTCGTTGGGGATGGTGGGGGCTGGGGCTGTTTACACTTCTTACCGTGGATGTTGCAGCAAAATTCTTACCAGCACATTCGAAGCCTAACCCTGCTATTTTCAGAGATAGCGAGAAGACACAATCAAAAAGACTCAGAAATTAACTTGGCAATGGCTTCCCTTCCTTCAGTGCAAGAAATACACCTCTGGGTACTGTGAAAAATATTCACATGTGTGCACTCAGAGGCACAGATCCAAGGACATTTTCTGCAGTGCCATTGTTACAATGGAACTAGGGAAAATCAGTTAGCAATAATGATGTCGATGGAACAGTTATGGAAGCACCCCTTTTGTAAAACAACAATAACATAACAAAAAAAACATCACCTTGGTCCCTAAACCAGGGAAAGACCCAACAAGAAAAAAAAATTATAGACCAATGTCACTAATGAATATTAATGCAAAAATACTCAATAAGATCCTAACAAACAGAATCTAATAACACATCAAAAAAATTATGCACCATGACCAAGTGGGATTTATCCCAGGGTCTCAAGGCAGGTTCAATATATGTAAATCTATAAATATAGTTCAGCACATAAACTAACTAAAAAATAAAGACCGTATGATTCTCTCAATTGATGCAGAAAAAGCTTTTTATAGATCTCTATAAAGAGAACTATGTAACTTTAAGAAAAGAAATAGCTGAAGATGATAACAAATGGAAAAACATACCATGCTCATGGCTGAAAAGAATCAACATTGTTAAAATGTCTATCCTACCCAAAGCAATATATAATTATAGTGCAATTTATATTAAAGCTCCATTGTCATATTTTAAAGATCTTTAAAAAATAATACTTCATTTTATATGGAATCAGAAAAAACCTGAAATAGCCAAAACATTACTCAGAAATAAAAACAAAGCAGGAGGAATCACGCTACCAGACCTGAGACTGTACTATAAATCGATAGTGATCAAAACAGAATGGTACTGGCACAAAAACAGAGAAGTAGACATCTGGAACAGAATACAGAACCAAGAGATGAATCCAGCTACTTACTGTTACTTGATCTTTGACAAGCCAATTAAAAACATTCAGTGGGGAAAAGATTTCCTATTTAACAAATGGTGCTGGGTGAACTGGCTGGCGATCTGTAAAAGACTGAAACTGGACCCACACCTTTCACCATTAACTTTCACCATTAAGATAGACTCTCACTGGATAAAAGATTTAAACTTAAGACATGAAACTATAAAAATACTTGAAGAAAGTGCAGGGAAAACTCTTGAAGGAATCAGCCTGGGTGAACATTTTATGAGGAGGACTCCCCAGGCAATTGAAGCAG
>CAUYPK010018109.1:0-22450 GCA_963574355.1 Loris lydekkerianus | reverse complement strand
TTTTTTTTTTTTTATTAAATCATAGCTATGTACATTGGTATGATCATGGGGCATCATACACTAGTTTCACAGACCGGTTGACACGTTTATATCACACTGGTTAACATAGCCTTCCTGGTTTTCAAAGTGTAATGCCTGGACCAATGGTATCAGCATCCCCTGGGAACTTAGAAAGGTAAATTTCTGGGCCCACCCAAGACCAACTGAAACAGAAACTCAGATGTAGGATCCAGCAATGTGTGTCTTAACAAGACTTCCAAGTAATTTTGATGCACACTCAACTTTGAGAACTATTGCTGGTCTTTATCATTATCCCTAGTAGTTAATTGCCATCTGGCTCTCCTTGTTTGTTATCTGAACTATAGAAATAGACTCTTATCTGGTTTTCTGGTTTTAAATTTTAACCCCTCCACTCCATCTTCCATGTTGCTACCAGGGTGAAATCTTTATATCACAAATGTGAATATCAAACCTCTTCCCTAACTCGTCCTTGCTTATAGTAATAGGTTTTACACTGGGTTCCAAGGTGGACTTATTTCAGGGTTTCCCTTAAGCAAGACAGAGGTTTAGTGGGCAGTATACCAACCTTCAAATTTTACAAGCAACATTGGAACACTATTGGTGCGCAAAAAAAAGGAACTGTTTTTAGTATGTCACAGGCTGCAGAAGTCTCCCTATTATCTGTCCCCAGTGTACCTCTCTACCCTTATCTCTTCTCATTTCTACCTTCTGTTTTACCATCTAGTACAGTGCTTTTTAACTTTTTAATCTCATGACACACTTAAATTATGTTGATTCAAAAAAAAGTTTTAAAAATATATATTTACTGTACTTAGAACTTCGTTTGAAAATAATTAATGATCTTTAACAACTTTGTTTTTTTTTTTTTTTGGTAGAGACAGAGTCTCACTTTACCGCCCTCAGTAGAGTGCCATGACATCACAGGACTGACAGCAACTTCCAGTTCTTCCCCAATTCTCCTGCCTCAGCCTCCCGAGCAGCTGGGACTACAGGCACCTGCCACAACGCCTGGCTATTTTTTTTGTTGCAGTTCGGCCGGGGATGGGTTTGAACCCGCCACCCTCAGTATATGGGGCCAGCACCCTACTCACTGAGCCACAGGCACCACCCAATCTTTAACAACTTTTGTGGCACACCTAAGATTCTCCCACAGCACACCAATGTGTTGTGGCACGCTGGTTGAAAATCACTGCTCTAGTAGTGAACAAGGATTACAATTCCTCTAAGAGATCAGACTACTTGATATTTCTGTGTCACTTCTTCTTTCACTTAGAACATCTTCATGTCCCTACCATTTGTTCATCTGTCAATACCAAATTATCACTCCCTACTCCCCATCAGTCCACTCTTACAGAACTATATTACAAGCATTACCTCTTCTGTGGAGACTTTCCAGATATCTGCTTTTCATTCCCCTACCTTCTGATTCCCCCTTTGTGCCCTTACTGTGGAAATAATAGTAGTGGAAATGATAGCTATTTATTATGTACTATATTATATAAAAGGAATCGTGTGAAGTGATTTATGTGTTGTATCCATGCCATCTTCAACCTCATAACTCTATGAACTATGAGTTATAATTATGCCCATTTTAGAGGTAAGGAGACCAAGGTTTAGGCAGATTATATTTAATCTACGTGCCCAAGTTGTATAGCTAATATGTGGCAGAATTGGATTTTCTCACATATTTAACCCCCAGAGAGTATGTACTTACACTCTACTACAGAATGAGAGAAACCACACTCAAACCACAACATTAAAAATGGGAGGGGGTTGGATAGGAAAGGAACAATTTTGGGTTGCAAACAAAACACACATAAGGATTGGTCCTGAGCAGGAGGCCACTAGCTTAAAACTTCTGTTTTACACTATATTCAATCTCCAACTTTTACCTTATTAAAGAACTGTTGTTAGGATAAACTATTGGAGAGTAGTGCCTGTGTCAGTCTCACTGCTGTAGGTGCTCCATGAAAAATAAAAGTTAATTTTCTACTTCTCTTCACAAACCTTGTATCCTAGGCATTAAGGTAGAGGGATATGGGACAAAGGGATAGAAGAGGGAGCGCGAGTCCATAGAACAGAGGTTCTCAACCTTCCTAATGCCGCAATGTATTTTCATTGTTACAAAGGGGACGCAACCCACAGGTTGAGAACCGCTGCCATAGAAGATAAGTGAACAAGGAGTAAATTCTCCCTGAAATGGGGAGTAGAAGCAACAGAATTGTCAAAATTTTCAGGCATAAATGTCTTTGGCTTTGATGGAGGGGCTGCTATGGATATCCAGGGAAAACAGTCAGTAGACAAACACACCTGCACACCACGATCAGCTTGATCAATGCCTTTCAGCAATTGTAACTGACCCGTAACTGGAGAGATCTCAAAGTAAACCTCATGTACTAGTTTTCTATTGTCATTAAAATAAATTAGAGCAAACTTGACGGCACAAAACAACACAGATTTATCTTATAGTTCTGGAAGTCAGAAGTCTGAAATGGGTCTTGAGAACCTAAAACCAGAGGTTCAACAGGGCTGAATTCCTTCATGGAGGCTTTAATGGAGAATCTGTTTTCTTGTGTTATCCAGCTTCTAAAGGCCACCCAGATTCCTTGGCTCATGGCCTTTCCCTCCATCTTCAAAGCTAGTATTTTGAAACCTAGTTCTCATGCAGCCATCTTTCTGGTTCTATCTTGCCTGTTTCTTCCACTTATATGGACCCTCCTGATTACACTGGGCTCACCAGATAATCAGGATAATCTCTGTATCTTAAGGTCTGCTGATTAGCAACTTTAATTAATTCCTCTTTGCCATATGATTCTCCATATTCTCACGATCCAGAGATCAGGACATGAACATCTTTGGGGATGCACCCTGCCTATCATAACCAGTGATTCTTGTAGATTTCTTTTGAGTGGTGATCTATTTTGTTTTATTTTAATTTTTTAATTTTTTTCTTTAGAGACAGTGTTTTCTCTGTCACCTAGGCTAGAGTACAGTGGCACATTTATAGCTTACTGTAACCTCTAACTTATGGGCTCAAGCTATCCTTCTGCCTCAGCCTCCTAAGTAGCTGGGACTACAGGTACATGTCCCAACACATGGCTAATTAAAAAAAAAAAAAAAAATGATGAAGATGTGGTCTTTCTATGTTGCCCAGGCTGGTCTCCAACTCCTGGCCTCAAGCAATTGTGCTGCCTCAGCCTCCCAAAGTGCTGAGATTACAGGCATGAGCCACCACACCTGGCCATGGGGGTTATTTTAGATTACATATATCATTGCCCTATTGAGTACATTTTGATATATAAATATTTTTAATTTATTAATGCCCTGAACGAAAAAAAAAGATACACTCCACACCTACATTTGATTATTTTATTTTTCTGTGTATAGGTCAGTCCATAACTTTCTACTATGATCTTGAGAGTGGGCACCATGTCCCATGTTGATGTTTGTTTCCTTAGCACCTGGCACATTATAGAGACTTATTGATGTTTGCCACAGTAATAAATAAATGAAAAATGCTTCTTCTGCAAAAGAACATTTGTCATGTTGTATTTATAACTTAGGTCAGAGCTGTACATATCTCAAAAAATGAATCTAGTGCCTAAAAAGGTATGGAAACTGAACATACATTATTTTAAAAATTCATTTAAAATAGATGTTAGAGTCTTTATTATTTTTATTTTATTTTATTTTTTTATCTTATCTGTGGTAACTGTATTTCAGGGTAACCAAATACCCCAGGGTTTATTTTAAACATTTTTTTATTATTATTATTTTTTCTCTTAATTATTTTATTTAATTGTAACTGTGTACATTAATGCATTTATAGAGTACATTTTATATACAAATTGCTGATTTTATATACAAATTAGAATGCTTACATCAAACTGGTTAACATAGCCTTTATCTCACTTACTTATTGTGTTAAGACATTTATACTCTACTCTTAACAGATTTCACATGTACCTTTGCAATATACACAACAATTGGATCATTCATTAGCAGAATATGGAGCAAAAGAAAGGGAACTTCCCCCCCTAAAACATCAATTCTTATGTTTTATTTCAAATCAATAGGTGAAAGTCTCTGCTAAAATATTATGATTCATGAACTTCATTTACTACTTGTTCATTTGTTTTCATTAGAATACCTATCTTTATATAGTACTAGAATTGTTGATATTTTATTGCATTGTCACACCTCATTATTATGTATTAAATGCTATTATTTATGGCCAATACTTAATCTGATGTGAGACAGAAGAATTATTGAAGGATTGGCACCTCAAGAATAGGCATTTTATAGAAACGAAATACTGACTAGGAAGAGTCAATGGTCCTTCAGCTGCCCCTCAGATCATTAACTCCAGGTTGTTATTTGCTCTGAGTCACTGTCCTCTGCCCAGGTTGTTATTGCTGTGATATGTAGATGAAGGAAATATATTTTAAATGCTTTAATATGAACTCAATGCTCATGAAGGGTGCCAGATTGAAAGCATCAGAGTCTGAAGTCATCGGGTTATACACTTGGCTGGTTCCAAGGTATAGAGAGATGCTTGACCTTGAATGACTACCTTGCAAGAGGGAGAAAACAAAAGTTTGCTGAACTTCAAGAGACTGACAGAAGAGCAGAATACAGCATCCCACAGTTATGCATTTTTATCCAGGAGGAAAACTTAAGACTATTAGCTAAACTTCAACTTGAATCTGAATCCCAAACAAACAAACAAACAAAAAGCTGGGTGCAGTGGCTCATGCCTGTAATCCTAGCACCTGGGAGGCCGAGGGCTGGAGACCAGCCTGAGCCAGAAGGAGACCTCATCTCTAAAAAAAACTTCAGGAGGCTAAGGCAAGAGAATCACTTGAGCCCAAGAGTTTGAGGTTGCTGTGAGCTATGATGTCACAGTACCCTACAGAGGGAGACAATGTGAGACTCTAGTCTCAAAAAAAAGAAAGAAAAAGAAAAGAAAAGAAAAAGAAAAAAACTAAACTTGAATCTATTTAATCTATTTAGTACAATGCCTGTATTGGTGTGTGTGTGTGTGTGGGGGGGTGGATGGTGGAGTGATAAGGGTATTAGAATACACTACTGCTTTAAATCAGAGAAAAATAACTATACTATAACCAACTCACTAAACTACTTAGCAAGTAGAAATTCTTTAAAGTTGTATGTATTCCAATTTAATTGCCAATCTTGATTTCATATTGCATACTTGAGAAGAATCCTGAATTTTCTAAAATTCATAGAATGTTTGAGCAGGAGAAAGTTGGAGATATTCCAGCCAAAAATTTTAATATAGATATGAAAAAGCCAATGCTCAGAGTGAAGAAGTGTCCTGAGGAAGAACATATTACTAATATAAGCCTGGGAGTAGAGCCCGTGTGTTCTGACTTGACAGGCATGGGCTTTTCTATAATACCGTGCTGTCTCCCTACAGAAGGAAAACTAGCTACTCTTTGAACCTACCAATATTTCGTGCCAATTATTTTTATAAGGATGCATTCTTTGAGTATATTACGCATTTCTTCCCTTCATTCTAATCTATTGATTCACATTTACTTCCTAAGAGTAACATTTTTTACATAACTAAATGTTATTAGTATGAAAAATATCTTTCAGTTAATATTACACAATTGGCAGACTCACAATTCCCAAATTAAGGAAACTACATCCACAAATGACCCAATATAAGAAAATCTTGACTTCCTTTCTCAGTAACTTTCTTTTAATGTCATTTTATTTTCTTATCTGACTTTCTTTGCCCCACAGTGATCTTAACTTTTTGGAAATATTTTTCCCTTAAAGACAGTACCTCTGGAAGAACAGCAAATAGAACTATGTGTATAAACTGACAAATACATTTAAAATTACTATTACAAACTAATCTCAATTAATTGGAATCCAGTTAATGAAACCCTTAGTGGGATATTTGTATTATATTTTTTGAAGGGCAATATCAATTCAAATTCTAAAATTTGGGGGATGTTTTTATGTACCTTCAAAGAAAGCATCAAGTGAGGACAAAGACTTGCCACAAACTCAGATCATCCTTTTGACTCTTTTACAACTTGGAATGAGAATTGATATTTAAGTAATGATGCATAGCACTGTAATATATATAGGTACCAAAGGGGAGTAGAAATCAATGCTTTCTATTCCTTAGCTACTAAGAACTCAACATGGACCAATATTTTGTGAAAAATTAAGACTGATGAGGGAAGTCACCCATTTTGCCACATTTTCTCGCATATTCCATCTGACTACAGAAGCTAACACCCTCTCGATATTGCATGAGTATTTTATCTACATTGGCACATTAACCAGAAGAAAGGGCACAATAACTTTTGCTTGGTAACTGCTCAGTAAATATTCGTTGGGCATATAGATGGATACATGAAGAGAAGGAAGAATGGAAAGGTAAATAAATAAATAAGTGCAATAACTCTGTGAATACAATTATTTTACCCAAGACTTTCCTAAAGAATCAAAATACTGATTTCAGGAAGCAAACAATTGTTTTGTTAGTAAAATTTTCCGAATGGAAATATTTTTCCAGTGACATAAAAAAATGCCGTATTTATTTGTAGTCAGTGAGAACTACTAAATAGTTTTGCAAAATTCCTCATTGGCCACTATTGTTCCTATGCATTCTGCAGAAGTTCCCTTTAGTCAAGAAGTCTCCTGATTTTAGTAGCTGTATGTGGAAAAGGTCATGGACTTATTATTTAAACATGTAAGACACCCTGAATATTTGGTTGTGCAAAGATTTTCTAACAATTATGAAGTACAGGTACGAGCTTATCTATTAAATGGAAAAATACGTTTTAAAAAGTTTAAAACAATGCACTTCAATTTCATGTCATTCAATAACATGAGTGATAGCATCACTGGAATATCCTGTTCTTTTCACACTATATACCTATGTGTTTAATTCCCAAAGTAAATTTCAGTATAGAATGCACATACCTTGATAGATCCAGAAGTTATGGAAATCAAAAAGGAGACAGCTGAAGAAAGGTCACTCTTGTAATTCCTGTAAACAAATTAGGCTGAATTATCCTTCAAACATATGTACGTTCAAATCTAAAACAATCCTTATATGAGGGAATAGAAGAGATATTTGTGGAATGGGGGGAAGTGGGGACAAGAGAGTTATAAATATAAGACAATTCACTTTGCAATTCACAAAAGATGAAGGAGTTTGTTTTTTGAAAGGTCTGCTTGAAGCTTCAAGCAATTATATTAACTATGTTCCTAATAGAGAATTTCTTCATTATATAAGAGTGTACCTAGACTCTCCCAACTTAACACTATTCAATTTTCTTTTTTTTTTTCACAGTTCTTTTAATAATTTTAATTCTTTTTCTTTATTAAATTATAACTGCATACATTGATGCATTTATGGGGTACAGTGTACTGATTTGATATACAATGTGAAATGCTTACATCGAACTGATTAACACACCCATTACCTTGCTTACTTATTTGTTGTGGTAAGACAATTGCACTCTTTTCTTAATAGTTTTGAAATGTACCATTGCATTATGTACATTAAGTGAGGTACCCCTCCAAACACTCCCTCCTCGCAGTGTTCCCTCTTCCCTCTCCCTCCTCTTCCCTCCTACTTTCTGGACTATAGTTATGTTTTACTACTCGTATGAATGTGTGGGTGATTATATATTGATGTCATAATAGTATTGAGTACATTGGATACAGGACAGCCTGAGCCCAAGCAAGACCCCATCTTTAAGTTTACCTGAATGGAATTAGAACATACTCTTTCTTAGTAAAGTATCTCCAGAATGGAAAAAAGTAAACACTATTAAATTTTCAATCAACATACCACTCATTTTGAGATGAAATGACCATGATATTGCAAGGGTACAAGTCAAATCTATCAAGTACAGAACATAAGTGTCTTAATGCAATAATTAAGTACATGAGGTGAAAGTTATATTAGTTTGATGTAAGCACTCCAAATTGTATAAAAAAATCAACACATTGTACTCCACAAATGCATTCATGATCTATGTCTATGTGACTTAATAAAAAGAAAAAAAAGAAATTTTTACCAATGTAAACAATTTATAGCACTTACATTAAGATAGTCCTTTATAACTTAGGAAATCTTTAATGTACACATTTCATTTATTTCTCAAAATAGCTCTTTTATAAAATTAGGAAACCGAGGCCTAGACAGGTTAAATAGCTGTACAAAATCACATATGCGGTTAATAGCAGAGCCAGGATTAGAATCCATGTCCCTTCACTTTTGGTTTAGTTCTTTCTCCAGTGTCCCACATGACATTCCTTATTCAACAGTCATAAAATTAACGATAAAATGTGTCTTGCATGTGTTATTCTTGGGATTAGGGCGGGAGCTGTGCTGTCATCCAATGATCACCACTAATTTACTCCACTCAAGAGATACATTTCTTC
Source organism: Loris lydekkerianus (assembly GCA_963574355.1). Classification (NCBI taxonomy): domain Eukaryota; kingdom Metazoa; phylum Chordata; class Mammalia; order Primates; family Lorisidae; genus Loris; species Loris lydekkerianus. The sequence goes on along the minus strand of CAUYPK010018109.1, from coordinate 13,990 downwards.
CTTTGATTTATACAGTGTCCAATATGAAGTCACATGGATCTTTAACATAAGAACTTTTTAAAATCCTTCATCAATAAGATAAATTGTCACAGTATTTATGGTGGAAGACAACCTGTCAGGATGTACCAAACCCTTAGAAATATTTACTCCCTTTGATCCAGTTATTTTATTTCATTTTATTTTTTTTTATTAAATCATAGCTGAGTACATTGATATGATCATGGGGCATCATACACTAGCTTCATAATGTACATGTATACAAATTTTTTCACAATAATTGTATTTTGGTTAAATAAATCGAGGAAAAACATTATGATTATATGATTACTAAGCAGCCATTATATGTGATACAGGAACTACTAAGAGATGTTAATGGTCACTTCATACAATTTCTACCTATGGCTTTAATTTGCTGCTTCTAAATTATACCCTGTAAGAGCTGAGGGAAGGGAGACATTAAATTTTTCTTTAGGCTTTTACTTTCCCTTCCTGCCTCCCTTCCTCCTTTCCTCCCTTCCTTTCTTTCTTTTAGACAAAAGTCTCACTACGTCACCCTCGATTCTACTGGGGAGTCACAGCTCACAGCAACCTCCAACTCTGGGGCTTAAAGCGATTCTCTTGCCTCAGCCTCCCAAGTAGCTGGGACTACAGGCACCTGCCACAACACCCGGCTATTTTTTTGTTGTAGTTGTCATTGTTGTTTGGCAGATCCAGGCTGGATTTGAACCTGCCAGCTCTGGTATATGTAGCAGGTGCCCTTACCCACTGAGCTACAGGCACTGAGCCTAGGCTTTTAGTTTTTTTTTCCACTCTCTCTTTGTCTCTGTCTCTGTTTCTCTGTATCTGTCTCTCTATATATGAATGTGTGTGTATATACATCTATGGCTCTATGTGTATATGTCTGTGTATATGCATATATATATATATATATATATATATATATATATATATACACATTATTGACCTAGATGTTCGCAAAATATTTCTAAGGAACAAAGATCACATTATAAAGTAATTGCAGTATAAGTCCAACTTAGAAAAGGATACATGTGTATGTAAAATATATAGGATTTTCTTCTTTCTGGGTTTCTGTATTTCCTAACTTGTATATAATGAGCATATTCTACTCATATATGGAAAGTTAATATATGTTTTAAAATATTCAAAAATCCATTTTAAAAAAGGCAGTGTAGTGAATTATAGCAAAAAAAAAAAGGTGAAAAGAAAGTTTAAACTTTAACATTGCAATATTTTATGATTGGTACTTAATTAACCTTATGGTCTTAATTTATCAATCGAGTAATCTCAAAAACTATTATTTTTATATTTAAGGAAAAATCTCAGTAGTGAGACCAAACAGTTTACAATTTCTAACAGTAAATCAAGACAGCAGATAATACTTAAAGCAATTTTTAAAATGTAGGTTGATAACATCATAGTCGCCTTTGACAAAGATCACCAAGATGACCTTATAATGACAACAGAGTATCATATTATTATTAATGATATCCACATCTAATGCACCATATATAAGTCATTCATAACAGACTGAAGTGGTGCTCTTGATTAGTTGAAATTTAATTGCTCGATATGCATTTTTCATCACTGTTAATGTTGCTCAAAAAAGATATAGTCCTGCTCAAATGTTCATGTGGCTCCATAATAGTTCTAAGTTAGAATCTTTCAAAGGAAGACATTTCAGACAGTACTTAGATCCAGACTACAAAAACATATTTTTGGCTTTTGTGCCACGTACACCAGAGAAAGTCTGTAGAAATTGGCTTCATACCCATCAAACTGATTCTGCAAGGAGGCTAGGAAAAAAAAAAAAATGCTTTAAAATGTAAACTGCCCTATATGTAGCATTTTGCCTTGGTGAGATACACAAAGGACTGGGAAGCACAAGGGGTTTGAAATGATATAGTTCTTCTCTGCTCACTTCTCTATTGCCTTCAAGCCTGAGCTGTCAGGAGTATGCCACCCCATTTGTGATTAAAGAAAGGAAGTTCACACATTTCTCTGTATCAGATACCCCAGGTTACCTGCCATCACTTACCAGTTCTCCACATGTACCACTTCCCTTGCTCTTTACTTCTCTATTTCAGTCACGAGTTCATTTAAAAAAAAAAAAAAAAAAAAAAAAACACCTGAAACTTGACTTTCTTAGTACTGCATGTGGGTTAACTCCCTTTTCAGAGAAAGAAGTTATAATATTTGATAGGACAATCATTGGACCCAACCACATAATGCATACCAGAGACAAAAACAGTAGGAGCCACAAATATTAGAAATGCATCACACAGAACTGAACATTGGTTTTGGAGATATACCAGATCCTGCAAGCAGAGTCCTAAATCCAGATCTGTACAGCTCATTAAGAGGTCATCTAGCTCAGGTTGTATAGTGCCACTGCCTCTCGTTTCTTCTTGCATAGAAAATAATATTCTACTTCCCACACTTCTCAGCCTCTTAAAACAAAACTAGCAGCTGAGATTAGCTATGGAGATAAAATGCATAAATTGGAGGTAAGGAGAAGGGTCTAAAAGTCTCATTTAAGATGTTGATGCCAAATATAAGTATATAGGAAAATGCATATATGTGTGAATATGCATATATGTGTATATGGATAAATAATCTTGCACAAGAGTGTAATTTATATCAGGTTAGGAATTTACTTGATTTACTAATTTTTCAATAATTACTTAATTTTATACTAATTATAACTTTAGTTCCTATATTAACACTTAGAGCAGTGGTCCTCAAACTACAGCCCACGGGCCACATGAGGCAGTATGTTTGTATTTGTTCCCGTTTTGTTTTTCTACTTCAAAATATGGTATGTGCAGTGTGCATAGGAATTTGTTCATAGTTTGTTTGTTTGTTTTTTTAAACTATAGTCTGGCCCTCCAGTGGTCTGAGGGATAGTGAACTGGCCCTCTGTTTAAAATGTTTGGGGACCCCCTGATTAGATTTTCAAGGAACCTTGGACTAAATATAGGTAAAATTTTATTTCGCTAACGAGTATATTTTTACTCATTGTTATATGTGCTTTGAAACTTCTAATGCTATTTTTCTAATGCTGTACTCAAAGACCTTGTAGAAAATAATTGTGTTAATAACAGACATAGTTTCCCTATTACAATGATCAGTGCTCTTACAGACAATTAATGCTACAACACACTCCATTCTCACTTTCTTCCTCAGGGCTTAGACCTTCTAGGTTTACATTACTGGCTGAAGCTTCTTTTCTTTATGGCAATATGGGCATTTCTAATGATGATACCTGCCAAAACTTGTCAATGCTATTTTTCTTCTTTTCTATTAGAGGTGACCGCGGCTGAATAGCCAAGTAATCTATAGTCTAACTTTACTTAATTGTTTTTACTACATGACATGAAGAAATATAGTGAGTAATCACTTCTGTTTTACATGAAATAAATTGCTAGTGCTTTCCACAGACTTAACTTGCCTAATCTCCCCTGGGCATCATGTTCAAATCCTAACAGAGTAAGTTCAGCTCTCCTCTGTTCTCTAGTGAGTAAAGACTAAACTACCTCAATGGATCTGAATTCTTTTCCCTGTCTATAAACCTTTTCAAAATAAAGTAGCCAGAGAACGGTTTGTAATTAAAACTGATATATCCCTCTCTCTCTAACACCATCTTTCAAGGAAAATGGGTTTATTCATTTTGTTATTACTAAAACTTAACTTTTAATGTAACAGTATTTATTTTGTTTTTGTTTGTTTTGCATATTTATACTCTGATAAGCAAGTTATAAAGTCTTGTTACAAGAGATATGGAAAATGCAGAAAACATAAAGGAAAACTTAACTACTACCCACCTTCCCCAAACAGAAATAATCATTTTTAGCACATTTGTATATCTTTGTCCAGTCTTTTTTCTTTCCTACATCTTGGATACAAATAATTTTATGTCCTCCTTTATCATTTGGTAGTATAACATAAACCTGTTCCTTTTATCATACAGTATTTGTAAACATCATCTTTAATGGCCATAGAATATGGTATTGCCTAGATGTACCATAAATCATGTAGCAATTCCCTTATTGAACAGTTAGAGTCCTTCGATTTTTCCACTACTACATATAATGCCTGGTGAAAAGTTTTGCATGAGAAAATTCTTCTGTTTTTTATATTATTTACTTAGGATACATTCTCAGGAGTAGAATCACTGGGTAAAAAAACCTATGAACATTTTTAAAGTGTTCTCTACAAACTGCCAAATCTATACCAATTCACATTTCTTCATGTTTGTATTACACTTTAATTTATTCAATTTATATTTATTAAGCACCAAGTATGTAGCAGGCACTGTACAAGGTAATATGAGGTAGGTAGTAGTGAACAAAATAGACCAAGTTTATTTCCTCATGAAGCTAATATTCCAAAATAGTTGATAAATTATAAATGAACAAAAATACAGTGCAATGCTCGGTAATGATGAATATTACGAAGAAAAACAGAAGCCAATGAAGGCATAGAGAATGTAGGAAGACAACAGGACTCCTTATCTAGGATGGTCATTGTCAGCCTCTATGATGAAGGAATATATGACCAAAGATCTGAACAAAGTGAGAAAGTAAGCCTATAGTGGTCTGAATAAGAATTAAATGGATTGATACATATAATGTATTTAGGAAAGTGCCTGGATGGCGCCTGTAGCTCAGTGGCTATGGTGCCGGCCCCATATACTCAGGGTGGTGGGTTTGAACCTGGACCCAGCCAAACTGCAACAACAACAAAAAAAATACAGTAGGGTGTTGTGGTGGGTGTCTGTAGTCCCAGTTACTCAGGAGGCTGAGGCAAGAGAATAGCCTAAGCTCAGGAGTTGGAGGTTGCTGTGAGCTCTGATGCCACAGCACTCTACCAAGGGTGATAAAGTGAGACTCTGTCTCTCTAAAAATAATAATAATAATAATAATAAAAATGTGGTGCCTGTGGTTCAAAAGAGTAGGGCACCAGCCCCATATGCCGGAGGTAGCAGGTTCAAACCCAGCTCCAGCCAAAAACTGCACAAAAAAAAAAAAAAAAAAAAAAAAAAATTCGTTTCATAGTAGGGTTATGATTTAATTAAAAAGAGAAAGAAAGAAAGAAAAAGAAAGGGCCTGTGTTAGATTTTGTATCATCTGTAATGCTAGAATGTCCCACTGTCCCACTCTTCCTTGTTTGGTGACAATGCTATGCTATGTGATTTTTTTTTTTTTTTTTTAGACAGAGTCTCGCTATGTTGCCCTGGGTAGATTGCCATGCTGTCACAGTTCACAGCAACCTCAAACTCTTGGGCTCAAGGGATCCCCTTGCCTCAGCCTCCCAAGTAGCTGGGACTATAGGCGCCCACCACAACACTCGGCTATTTTTTGGTTGTAGTTGGCCTGGGCTGGATTCCAACCTGCCAGCTGAACTATAGGCGCCCGAGCCATGGTATGTGATCTTAAAAGAGCCAAAAAGATCTATTTCATACTGTATGCTGCTATTGTCTCAATGTCTATTTGCACTCCCAAATTCATGTTGAACCTTACTACTCAATGCAACAATACTAAGAGGTGGGACCATATGTGAAGTGATAAAGTGGATTAGTACCTTATAAAAGAACTCAAGGGAATGAGTTAGGATTATTTTCCCTTCTGCCTTCTGCCATGCACAGCATCTATCTCCTCCAGAGGACATAACAAGGTGCCATCTTCAAGCAGAGAGAGCACCCCTCACAGTCACTGAATCCCAGTGCCTTGACCTTGGACTTCTAAGCCTCCAGAACTATGAGAAAATACATTCCTGTTCTTTAGTAAAAAAATAAAAAGAAAGTAAGCCCATAGAATTCACGGAAAAAAATTCATTTCAGGCAAAGGAAAAAGCAAGGGCAAAGGCTCTGAGAGAAAACAAATGCATGGCATAGTTAAGGAATAAACTGAAGGGAAGGAGGGCTAGAATGTTATCACTAAGGCTTGAGGGCCAGAATAATAAGACATGAAGTCCAATAAATACTTAGACATTAAATCATGTAAAGCCTTTTAAGCCTTTTAAAAGATTTTTTAATTAAAAAATATTAAGTGTGATGAGAAGCAGCCATTGAAAGCAGAGAGCAGGGAATCACAAGACTTTGTTTAAGTTTTAAAAGGATCACCCTGTTTGCTGTGTGGAAAACTATATGGGAGCAAACACAAAACGAGGTACATCAATTAGAAGGCTACCTGGTGAGAAGTGATGGTGGTTTGGTCTAGGGTGTGAATAATGAATAAGAAGTAAGTGATTCACATAAAGCCTTAGTGTGAAGGTAGAGCCAACAGCATATGTTAATTGGTTGGGTCTGAGGCATTAAAAAAGAGGAATCTCCCTTCCAACCAGTGTGATGAAAATGTGTCAAACGGTCTACGAAACTAGTGTATGGTGTCCCATGACCACATTAATGTACACAGCTATTATTTAATAAAAAAATAAAAAATAAATAAATAAAAAGAGGAATCAAGAATGACTCTAATGTTTGGGGCTTGAAAAACTGCATTGAGCATTATCTTATTTTTAAAAATCCCTTGTTTTATTGTTTTTAATTTGTATGTATGTTCTTTACTGTGCTAAGAACATTACACATGAGATCTACCTTCTTAACAAATTTTTAAGTGTAACAATACAGTATTGTTATCAATAAGCACATGTTGTTTGGTAGATCTCTAGAACTTATTCATCTTGAAAAACCGAAACCTTATACCTGTTGAATAGCATTTATTTTTCTTGCTTTAGATTGAGTTATTTTCCCATTTATTGGCCATTTCTATTTTCTCTCTCATGAAGTGTGATATCTTTTCATGTCTTTGCCTAGTTGGCATTTATAAAATTCTTTTCTCTCTTAGCTTTTATTTCATTATTTTATTGTTTGCCTCCCACCTCTCTGACTTTACTCTTACTTCCTCTCCCTTGAAGGTTCCCCTTCTTTAACTAACCCCTTAAATGCAGAGTTTCTCATGTTTTCATCCTTGCTTTTCTTTTTTACTCTACACAATTGACCTTCCAAATTCATGGGTTCTACATCCGTGGATTCAACCAACTGTAGGTCAAAAATATTCAGGAAAAAAAGTCTACCAGTTTCTGAAAATCAAAACTTGAATTTGCTGCATATTACCGTATATACTCGAGTATAAGCCAAATTTTTTTTCCAGCACAAAATTTGTGCCGAAAAACCCCAACTCGGCACGAATTTTGTGCTGAAAAACTCGGCTTATACTCGAGTATATACGGTAACTAGAATGTTGAATCAATGTCAATGAAGGAATGTACCGGCATTGAATTAGGTTTTTTTTCAGAGGTGGATATTGCTATGTTGCCCAGGCTGAACTTGAACTCCTCAAGAGATCTTCCTCCCTCAGCTTCCCTGCCTCAGCCTCCAGAGTAGCTGGAATTATAGGCCTGCTCCCCCACACCCACTGTATTAGGTATTTTAAGTAATGTAGAGATGATTTAATGCATACTGGAGAATAAACATGGGTTATATGCAAATACTGTGCCACTTTATATCAAGTATTTGAGGATCCATGGACTTTGGTATCCATAGAGGGTCCTAGAACCGATCACCCATGGCTGTATATGCCCCCTAGATTAGCTCACCTGCCTATCCCTGTGATTTCAACTACTACCTTGACTGACGACACCCAAATCTGCACTTCCAGACTTCATCCTCAGATATATAATTTCCATCTTCATCTGCATGTGTAATTGGCATCTCACTTTGAATAAGTTCAAGACCTGATCTCATTAATTCCTACCAAAACAACTTTTTCTTCTGTATTCCCTATATTGTTTAATAGCATTAACTAGTTTCCAAAGCCAAAAGCCTCAGGGTCACTGCCTCCTTCTTTAAAGCCCCATAATTACTCACAGTTGCAGTATACCCTTACAGGGCTCTGTGTAAACATCAATTTTATTTTCTTTATTGGTCTCATTGCTACTACTCGTAATCTACTTCAACCCATCCTTTATACTGGTACTTTCTAACACTCAAAGCTGGTCATCCCATCCTCACTTTAAAGTCCCTCATCTAATTTAGTAGAGTCTACAACATAGCACATTACATAATTTTGGATAAACCTCAGGAAAAAAAACACTATATTTTCCCATGCAGGAAAATATAATACTAGCACATTCATTGATTCAACACTCATATGTACTAAGTACCTTACTTGTGTCAAACACATAAGACATTATCCCTGACCTCTGTTCCCCACACCTGGGTAGGAAACAAAAGGGCACTTTGTTGTCCTGGGTTGGTATTCTCCATTGCTTTAGACTTGGCCCTTTCACAATCTTGAGGCCGTGTGAAATGTGGTTCTCCATATTCTCTGACTACAGTAATTCCTAGCCTCTGTTTAAGAATCTTTTCAAATGATCAATTATTCATAAAACTGTATCAACCCTCAACCTTCCTGAACATACTAGGTATTCCTGTATTAGAGAATTTGTTACATGATCAGAATATTCTTTTACCTTGGTCTCCCCCACAATATGGTAGGTTTTTAGAATACCCCTGTATCACCAGATACACAGAGGCTTTCAAAAACGTTTGACAAAGGAGTGAATGAATGAATGAATGAAAAGAAGAATAAGCAGATAAAGATTTTCCTCGTGATGATTATTCTATGATGTATAACCAAACCCATGGAATACTTCAATCTTTATTAAAAGGAGAGGCCAGTACATGAGACCTGGAGAGTCTCTGTGGAAAACACTTTAGACTTCAAGACCTATTGTCCCGGGGCTCTGTGTAAACATCATTTTTTCTCTGTCCTTTCAACAGCAAAGCAGTTTCAAATATATTGCTAAATGTCTGAGACCAGTATTCTCTCACTATGTCTACTGCTATTTGACACATTTTCTTAAGCATGTTTTATTCTATGTTTTACAGAAACATGTTGTTAAAATATTCTTTCTTACATATTAAATAACCCGTTAAAATACTCCCCTTGCACTGAATTCTAATTGTTTACATTAAAATTATCTCATTTTCACAAGTTGTCCAATGTTTCATCAAAGCAATATCTCAAATGGGGAAAAGAACAAAACAATGAAAAAAAAAAAAAAAGTAGCACCATTGTGCTAACACTTCATGAATTCCAAACCAAAAATAAATGGTGTCACACCCACGTGTTGAGATTTTATTAGACTAAACATGAAAAATAACCACAAATGTACTAATAACATATAAATACATGCACAGAGTAAACCTGTCATAAAGAATAACAGCCCAGAAAATTGATGTGTCATTTTAGCTACTACACAAGATAACTGAAAGAATGTATGAACGAAAAACAATATAAAGAATACCATTGCACCTTTGGGGGCGGGACACCATTTTAAGAGGGACCTAACAAATGCAATCAGTGTAACTTGGTTCTTTGTACCCTCGATGAATCCTCAATAATAATTGTAAAAAGAATAGTATTGCACATTTTACTTATAATTCTCTTCAAGATACATGAACAATTGGTCAGAATCAGAAAAAGAATAAAAAGAGTGATTGGTCACAATACTTTCGTCTATGTCCTAAGAGATTATTTCCTTTCCTTGAAACCTTTATACCATCTTGTCTCTTGAAAATAGTTGACAAAGAGAGAGAAAAAGAGAAGGAAAGAGCAAAAGGAAGGAAGTTGTGAAATAATTAGTGTTATTTTACTAGTACAAGAGTACTTTCAAATATAAGCAATAAGTATCAATTGGACAATAAACTGCACAGAATTGTCCCATAGCGGTCACTAGATTTCACTAGTGAAATTAATACTATCTTCTACAAAGAAGTTTCTTTATTCAGCTTGCTTCATGGTTCTGACTTGCTTCACTGCTTAAAGCTTTAAACATATTAGCCACAGTTACAAAAACATATTCATTTGAAATATAGAGTAAGCAAATAGGTGATATACTTAAATGATTCTGTAAATAATGCTTGTAAAAGCCATCAAAAATATACACATACATTTTAATAACTATTCCTTTAGAAAAAAAATCTACTCCCCCACATGAACACAAACACATTTTGGGGTAGTTAATAGAGCAGGAGATTATACATCAATATCACTCAAATGCATGCAATTAAGCAGAGCAGCTTTAAAGAAGAAAATCATTAGTGTTAAAGTCAAGGGGGGTGAGGCAGCATATAAATTCAAAATGTTGATCAGAAACATTTTGTTGATAGGAATTGAGTAGCTAGGAACAGAGCCAAAATTTCAGGTTTAGGAGGCTTCCAGCCACTGTGTGGTTGTAGTGTATTTATACACCTCTATATTTAAACACAGGTGGTAATTAGCAAAATTGAGACACCTTTAATAAGGCATCATCATAGGTGCAAAGGATGTGTAGCATAAGATGAGTTCATTATCAATAACTTTCCTGAATTAATCATCTCTTAGGACATTTAATTTTAAATGTACCTGAAAAAACCTGGATTATTGAGATAGGCCATCTGCAGTATCTTTTTCTAATTTCTCTGAGCTGAAGAGTTTTCTTAAAATGTCTCTATGCAGCTGTAACATAGGGATTGCAATATCTAATAAACCCATCTTCCATCTAATCTGGCACCTTCTCTTTGACAGGTGTCTAAACCAGATAGAGGCATTAGAGGTAATATACACACATAGAATCCACCAATTATGCAAAACCATGCAACTGGGAAATTTTGTCTTTGACCTTAGCCAGTGATCAGATTTTCCCTGAAGTATGCAAATTGATAGCCATGTACTTTTATTTTGGCTGGTTAAAAATCCTCATTCATAAAGGTAGTTAAAAATACTAAATTGATTTCAAACATTAAAATGAAAATGAATTTCCTTTAATATAACCACATAGGAATTCTACTTAATGTTACACACACACACACACACACACACACATAATATGTAGCATATATATAGATATGTAGCAGTATCCTAAATAATAATGCCTTTCATCTAAATAGAAAAACAATTAAAATGCAAATATATGATGATTTCAAAATGGAAACTGAGGCTTTGACTCATTAAAAACTAAGCATTTGAATAAACAATGAAAACTCATTGATCAGATATTTAGAACCATCCAGATGACTGATAGACTTTTTCATTGTTCATCCAAATGCCAAGCATCCAGTGAAAGGTTAGAGGAAATTGATATGGCACAGAAGATACAGATATTAGAAAATCTACATGTTCAAGAGTAATGATCAACTCAATATTTTATGTTTTAATAGATATCTTATAGAGATATAGCTCATGTAATAATAAACCAATTAATAAAATACATGCCATTCAACATCCAACAACTGGATGTGGTATCCCTAATATTACCTAAAATGTAAAAATGTACTTATTATTTTGCCTAAACAGTTAAATAACTGTTTAATTCTATCATTAATAATTCTGCTTGGGATGTTTATATTTTTGAAATTGTATTCACTTTAAAACAGAAAAATGCCTTTTGACCTTTATATCTATTTATATATCCATTAGTTTTTGTTACAAAAGTCCCTTTCTTAGTCATAATGTAGAAATTTGTTGACAGCCATAAATTCACAGAAAAAAATATTAGTTTCTCAGGATCTTACATTATATTGCAAAAGACTTAACTTGAATTTCAATACAGCTCATATTAGAAACTGTGATTCTAAAATTCAATTTCACAATTCATAATCAGACACAAAATGTTACAACAGAATATGTGAAACATTAAAAAGGCAATTTCCTGATTCTCAGCTACTTATCAACTTAAAACTTAGTTGATTAAAATTAAAACAATCAGTATGTTTTATGTCGATGGAAAAATGACTGCTTTACAGATTTCAAGCAAGTGTATTCAAATCCACTTGATCATGGTAGTAAAAAAATGGAGCATATTTTAATAAAATTGTTTTTCTATTTGAAAAGAAAATAACAACCAGTCCTACTGAAAAATTCAAGCATCATTCATATTTGGTTTTACTGGGATCACTAACTAGGCTTCTTCAAAAGTCTACAAAATCATAATTAGAAAGAACATATTTTTTCAAGGTAATAGCTATTATAAAACTATTTTACAGCTGTGAATGTACTGTTAGAACAAAAACACTCTGTAGAATACACAAATACCAACAGGATACACAAATAAAACTTCTATCTCTGTGATTATTTTTTAAAAACTGCTTGAGTAGGGATAAAGCAGGTTGTAGTAAAATCTTCAGGAAAATGACAGAGATGGAACTGATTTTTGTTCTGCTTAATCATTTATTTCTAGCAAATTCAATTCCCCAGCCTTTTATAGTTACTTTCAGAGACCAAAAGGCTGGCATGAAATTAAATTAACGAGCAGGTTCCCATCCTGAATTAGTGACTCCCAGCTGTCTGTCCCATCTAGTTTCCATGGCAGTAGAAGGATTGGTAGGTACAGGAAATTATAAGAAGCCAACATATCAAACCCTTTAAGTTGATTTTGCTAAACAGATGAATCAGTACAAGGGGTGGGGCAGGGGGAGTGTAGAAGTGAAGTTAAAAGTTTTTAATTTCCCATCCAGTGTTTTTCTGTTTTTGTAATTGTTGGAGAATGCAAGCAACATCTTATGTATTTCATAGAAGGCTGTAGATTCAGGATCGCATGTAGTTCCTTATGTATTTTTTAGTAAACCAACAGTGTTTTCAGATGCTTTACATGTATTTTAAAGTGTTTTGTTTTTTTTTTTTCTTTTTTGACATAGATATTAAGGGTCATCACCTTGTTAAACGACTCCAAACATCCAAAAACTACGTAAAAAATTCTCTCAACCACCCAAATATTTGTTCACCTTGCCTCAAACAGCTGATGGTTGACGGAACTTTGCATTCACATATTTAGGTATCACCTAGATACAATCATAGTGACCTGTTGTAAGTAACTGGAAAAAAGTAATGTTACTCTTGTCATAGACCTACCATGCCAACAGAGACATAAAGGCTCCAAGTAAGAACTTCACAGGGATGATCCATTGATATGATAAAAAGATTTTTAAACAGATTTTCATATGTCTATTTTCCAATTACTTCTCCACTGTTAAGAGTAGAGTGGAGGTGAAGAACCCAATATTTCAGAATCATTACATCACATCAAAAACATCATCCAAGAGGTAGTGGTTAGTTGGCATATATGCATGTTTCACCATATGCTATTGTTTACCTAAAGTGGAGGCTCGGACAGGAAGTACAATTCAGAATAATTTTTTTAAGTTGTAAATTATCCAAGATTATACCTCCAGGTCTAGAAATGAGTCCTGAAGTTACATAAGAATTTAATAGGCTTCATTTATTAGACTCTAATATATTATTTTAAAAATACTATGGATCTACATCAACCACAAAAGTATTTAGTATCTCTAATTAAAGCTTGTTTACTTAAATTGTATTCAGAAACATTAGTAGTGAGATAAATACAAATATTGTTATATAATAATTTACAGTCGATGCCATCATATTCCAATTTCCTTAGTCCTATTTTTCATGGGTTCCAAATGTGAGCAATTTTGTTGGTCCTGCTAAATTGTACCACAGCACGTCTAGCCAAATACAAAATCTCTATACATTATATAAATTGCTGTAACAGAGCACTGAATAGTGAAGAGACACCTCTGGCTAGGCCATCAAGGTTGTTAAGAATAATCAAAAGCTGTGTGAAGCCTTTTATAGCATTCACCTGCTCAGACTAAGCATGGTTCTAGCTGGTTCTATTTGATATTTACTTTCCTCTGTTCTAAAAAAAAAAAAAAAACAATGGAAAACAGAATGGAATAGAAGTAATATATTAAGCCAAGATTCAGAATATTCTACCTTTTAGGGGAAGAAAAAATAATAGCAATCTCCATTCAAAATAGTGATCTAATCCAGGGGTGGCGAACAAGTTCGACACAAAGAGCCAAAATTTTAAACTGTGAGAGTCAGAGAGCCACACCACGCAGTGACCTGCCAAAACAGACAAACACTCACACAAAAGCATATAATTTTAACAATAATATATT
>CAUYPK010018107.1:0-14315 GCA_963574355.1 Loris lydekkerianus | reverse complement strand
TAAACATATTAGGGCTTTAATTCTCTTAAATAAAAGTTTTAAACAACATTTAAGACATTGAACACGCATTCTGCTTATTTTGAGAAAGTCCATCTTAGTAGGGAGTATTCCTTGAGGTTGTTAGTAACTAGCTGTTTATAGATTTAAATATTTCAACATTTAGATGAACAACACAGAGAAAAAGGAATTCTGTCAAACTCAATTAGTGGCAAAATAAAGGTGGTAAGAACTGTTGAAGTACATGTGTTCACATGTATCTGCAGAAAAGGTAGCGGTCCGTCATGTCTAGCAGCTAGGTGGTGAGGGATTATAAATGAACTCACATCCTTCACCAGGGCCGTATCTTTTTTTAGCAAGAAAAATGTCTCAACTCCAATGTACAGTGGGCTACGTGTGCCAGTAACAGGCAACGTGACAGTGAGCGCAGAAGACACACAGTGCAGACTGGTGTGTCCAGGAAGCCAAACAGCCGAATTCCTGAAGACCTTTTATTTGTTCAAAATACCGTGCCTTTCCCAGAGTGTGAGCGGAGACACCATTATTCCCATGAGTTTGGAGCCCTGCAGTCTCCCGCCGGTGCTCTTCTGTAAGCTCGTGCAACTACTAAACGTGGAACTAACAATCAGGGAACAGACTCCTGAATTAGAGTTCATTAACACAATGGTGCAACTGGCTTAATTTTCTCTTTAGCCATTGGCTACTTAAGCTTTCCAACAGGGTTCGGGAAAAAGTCAAATTATTCATAGATGAGAAAAGTTAAACCAGCTTTTTAAAAGTTATAACAAGTGATTTAAAAAAACCAAAACCCTGCAATAGGCAGCTAAGCTTCCTTCACCACCCCCACCAGGGCGGGTCTCAGGGTGCGCCCATGCAGCTTGTACCCCACCTTGTTAACTAGTGCCACTGTGCCTGGCTCCTTCCCCTCAACTGGAGCGTGGAACAAAGCCTCATGTTCATAAGGGTCGAACTTGGCTCCGACAGGGTTCAACTTGAGTAAGCCATGCTTTGTGAACACCTTCTGAATCTGGACTTCAGTCATTACGAGGCCCTCATAGAGGTTCTTCAGGTGAGGGTTATCGTCTTTGATTTCTTCTTTTGGAACACACTGTGTTGCCTTCTCCAAAATGTCTGCAACCTCCAGTAAGTCCTTACAGAAGGCCTGGATGCCTAGATAAAGTTAAAGAAGATGATATGCATTCTGTATCGACTGCACAGGCTGACCCAAAACTGGGAGCACTGCTTCATACACGGGTTGTTAAATAACTTGTCAAATCATTCTTTTGCTGTAGCGTTTCAATTTCTTGATAATTAAAAACTTAATAAAACATCCAAAAGCCTTTTCTGGGACAAGACCTAGAATTTACTAAAATGTGGATGAAATAAAGCACAGGAAGAGGGGAAAATACTCTTGAAGCATCTGGTCAAAGACATCAAGTAAGCAATGGAATATATGGGACTAGGACTCTGAGCAAACATCTGAGCTGGATGCAGAGACCCATACTCCAATGCCCACTAAATCCAGGAGGACACCCAAGTCACCCAAGGAGCACAGCAAGAGAGAAGAGGCCTCAAAAACCCTAGCATTCTGAGGCCAGACAGGTACGAAGCCAACAAAGGGTATCACCAGAGGGGAAGAATGAGGAGGAAATCGAGCTGAACTCTCAATAAAACAGAGTGTTTCAGGAGGGCTTTGTTATCTGTGTTGCATGTGGCAGTGGATAAGATATGGGCCTTGTCTCCACGTGGCCTCTCATCCCACCTCCACCCGTCCTGGGGCAAAGCATGTACCCTTTCACTCGAGCCTTGGGTTCCTCATCTGTACCACCTGACTGCTGTGATGATCACCAGTGAAAACTCAAAAGCTATCCTAACATCCAAACATCCCAACACAGAGCCTAGAACTGGGCCTCAATGCCACTGCCATTACTTATGAGCTCTAAATGTGAGGCAAGTCAATAAGCCCAGTGATCTCAACTATAAAATGGGAAGGACAGCAACAAAAATATCCAAAGGTGACAATGTAGTGGCATGCTGGGAATTCTGAAGGGCTCTGCCTCTGGGACAGCTGGGGGATGGGCCTGGGAGGCAGACTCATGCCAAGCTGTCTGTTCAGGGTGCAGTAAACCCACTCACTACGAATGGGCTCACCTTAAACAGTTCTAAGCATCAGTCCTGACTGCATACTTTCTGTTCCTCCACACACTTTTACTGCTAACCCATTTTAAAAAACAGGAGGGAGTCCAATTGCCACCCTCCTTCCCCTGCATCTAGTCCTTTGACATCCACACATACACACATCCTTTCCCCCCACATCACACTGATAGTCACCATATAACTTTGCCTCCTCCACCAACTTCTGGCTCCTCTGCCTCAAGTTCTCAGTATCTGCCAAAGCTCGCTTGTATTTTTCCTAAAAGAAAAAAAGGAAGATTTCTGTGAATAAAATGTGGAACAAATTTGAAAGTAAGCCCAATTTGAAAATGATCACTTGACAAGCTCCAAGTCGAAACACAAATAACGTCTATTATTACTTTTGGAATTTTGGACTAAGTGCAGCTTAAGAATAATTTATGCCTGTGCGAGTGTGTCCAACAAGTGGAGAACGATATCCAGTGTCCCTAAGCCTCCTTTCTCGGGGTTCTCATGATCTTGTCATAGCCGAGAACCGTTAATTTCCCCAGTATAATGTCCAACTTAAGGGAATCCTAGAACCCTAGTTAGGGGCAGACCCATCTCAAGATTCTATACCTTGGAGGAAAGGTTAGGAGGATGATGTACATGGGTGGCACAGTTCAGGCCTCTAATCCATCAAAAACTCCCTCAACATCCTTTTGGTATTTTTAGTGCTGCCTAGAGGGTGACTCAGTTTAAACATTCATTGTTAAGAACCATCTGAGTTCTGGTATCTTCCAATTTCTCACTATTGTTCTGTGAACTCATCTTCTGAGCTTTTCTAACATTTACTAAACTACTCTGTGGGGGCCTCTATACTGCACTCATTGTTAGTCTTTAGGCAACTATAAGGCACCAGCAAGAGCTCCAAGTCCAGGTGTTAGTGGTTCAAACTCTAGCTCTGCCAGAATTATGGTAAGGATTAATATACAAGCTCAGAACAGTCTCCCACACATAGTGTTTAATGTCATCATTCTTAAATCCTCAAAGCATTTGATTTGAGCCATATATGCTCTTTACATAAGTAATAAACCATATTACTACCGTATCTAGTTTCTAAAACTCCTACTTACCTATGAGGGCACCACATAACCACATGTCCTGAACTCTTGCACTTAGAATTTTATGGTTCGAACCATATTATGTGCTACTCATTTGTAAAGGCCATTTTAAATCTTAATATAATAAGTATAGTGGCCAAGTATGGTGGCTCATACCTGTGATCTTAGCACTTTAGGAGACGGAGCGGGTAGGACTGCTTAAGGCCAGGAGATCAAGACCAGCCTGAGCAAGACCCTCTCACTACAAGATACAGAAAAGAACCAGGTGTGGTGGCATGTGCCTATAGTTCCAGCTACTCAGGAGGCTGAGGCAGGAGGACTGCTTTAGTCCAGGAGTTTGAGGTTACAGTGTATTATGATCATGCCACTGTACTCCAGCCTGCGCAGAGTGAGACTGTCCCAAAAAACAAAACAAAACAAAAAAAACTGGAAAGATTGCTCTTAGGCCAGTGCCACATAATCGAGTTTTAGTTCTTGCTTTGGCAGAAACTTCCTATTGAGCCTGCTGCAGGCCATGGACAAACAACTGACCACCTCTGGCTTTGGTCTGTCATCAGTGAAACTTGGAACCTTTATGTGGCCCCTGGGAGAACTACACGGAGCATGCACACCCCACCAAAGCCCTCACCGTGGTCTCCTTCAGCTGCTCTTCTAACTTGACCTTCTCTTCTAAGAGAATCTTCTCTGCAGAAGGAGGATCTGTCTTCTGCTCACTTTGACCCACGTCGTCTTCTAAGTTCTGCCCATTGTTCTTTTGTTTTGTGGCTGTACACAAGAACCGAGGAGAGGATCTAAAGAAAAGGCCACACAGTAGAAAGTCAGCCTTTGGTTTTTTGCTGTTAAAGTCAGATGTATAACTTTAGAAACCTGGGATGATTCCAAACTATTTGCTATTGACTTGTTAGGAAAAAAAGATCCAACAATGGTAGATTATGTATGATACACTCTAACGTGACTTTAGAGATACAGTCAACTCAGACCTTACCACGGACTTAATGGAGTAGCCACTTGTAGAAGCTGAGGCCCTCTGCTGATGCCAAAGATGGATGGATCAGACATCTTGGCCACAGGGCTCTTACCATCATGCTAAAAAGGGACGATAACTACACACAAAGAACTGTAATTTGGGGTTTAAAGGTAATAAAAGAGGAAATCAAATGTTTTAGGAAGTGGAGTAAGAGGATATACCTGGCTTTGGAAAAGGATCTGTAGGATAGGGAAGAGTTACACATGTGGAGTCTGGTATGGACCGGAGAGATGTGCTTTAGGAAGACGAAACTGCTTGGATGATAGCATGAAGATAGGTAAGAGTGAGGCACGTACAATCTGATCCCCAAATGAAAAAGGTTAGGTGATAAGCCCAAGTTCACAAATCCATTAGTGAATGATAGTATAAAATCTCACAAACCCAGACTTCTTCAGGACCAGTAGAGCCCTTTTTCATTATGCCATAGTCCAATCTGCGAATAAACTACATTCAACCCCCCCCCCCCACTGAAAGGTTACTGTGAGAACTATGACTACCATTCAGCTTTCTTACCCTCCCCAGTTGAGCACCTTCCAAAGACCACAATTTCAGAGATGCTAACTTAGCATTTTCTGGCAATTAATTCCAATTACTTCTGTCAAAAACCTTCTTACTCAAGTATTCCAAGTGAGTCACTACTTTTACCTCCTATGCTGTTTTTTGTTTTGTTTTTTGACACAGAGCCTCAAGCTGTCGCCCTGGGTAGTAAAGTGCGGTTGCATCACAGCTCACAGCAACGTCCAACTCCTGGGCCCAAGCAATTCTCTTGCCTCAGCCTCCCAAGTAGCTGGGACTACAGGCGCCCACCACAACACTTGACCATTTTTTGGTTGTAGTTGTCATTGCTGTATGGCAGGCCCAGGCTGGATTCAAACCTGCCAGCTCTGGTGTATGTGGCTGGTGCCTTAGCCGCTTGAGCTACAGGCGCCAAACCTGTTTTCTTTTTTAATATTAATATATCTTAACAAAGCTGGCACTCACCCTTAATCACCTCTGTAAGTGACCTTCACCTGGCTACCTGGTCTCCTCATCCAAGGGAATTCTCCCCTTAAGGAAAAAGACCAGAACCGGACCAGACTCCGTCCGGTTTCTTCCCAATGTTGGCCCCCAGTACCTTCTCTAATCAATAATTCAGTCCTAAACAACTCCGACAGAGAAGATGCTAAATATTTGCCATGGTTAACTTCAGAGGTAGAACTTTCAAAAAGCAGAAACCACAGGTTAGAAGAAAAAAAGAATCACTGACTCTTGTGACCCTAAGCTGTAGAGTGTGCACTTGTCTAAATAAACTCCTCCGGCCCACAGCAGGGCGGGCTCTATTGCTCTTTTGACCCCAGACGGCAGAGAATGTGTTGCTGGAGGAGAAATATGAACAGAACTTTCTCGAGTTCCTCTCTGACCCCAGCCTTGAGCTGCGCGTTGCAGGTCGGAAATGAGTCAGTCACTGTAACTGGGGCGCACCCGACCGGGTTCTGTCCCGCCGTGTGACCTCGGGCAAGTCTAGGGCTTGCTAGATTTTCTTCTACCACTTTAGTTGAGGCCGCCTCTGTACCCGTGAGCATGTGTGCCGAGGGCGTAGGTGGCGGACGTGAGTGCGAGGTGTCGCCGCAGACGCTCGGCCACACGTCCTTCCCGCTCCTCCCCGCGCTGCGGCCACCCTGCCCGCCCGACCACCGCGCACGGAGGCTCGCGCTTCTCGGCGCAAGCTGCGATCCTCGCCCTCTCCCGAGCCGCGTGGGGGCGCGGAGCAGGTCTAGCGAGGTGGCCCCCGCTCCGCTCCAGGCCCCACGAGTCCAGGGATGCCCAGCTCCGGGGCTGAGGCCCCCAGCGGGATGCTCCGCACCGGAGAGCTGAGGGTCCGGGGATGCTTAACTCGGGGCCTGCGGCCGGGACGGTGGCTCCCAGGGCTGGGAAAGGCGCGAGGCAGAAGCAACCCCGAGGAGCCTTGCTCCCCTATGGAAGCGAGGTGCCCCTTACCTGAGGGACAGCGTCAAAGCCGGGAGACTGCGCCGCGCCAGCCTCACGCACTGAGCCGCCATGGCCGCTGCAGTCACTGCGCACGCACCAGGCATGCGCGTTGACCGCTGCCCCCTCTTCCCCGCCCCACTACTTCGCCGCAGCCAGTCCGTGAATAGCTTTAGTGTGATGAACAGGCAGTAGTCACCAATAGTTACGGGGCACGGGGTTGGCCGGGTCCTGGAGCCCCAGACCGAGAGGAGGTGAAAGGTGAACTGGACGGTGGGAGGAGCCGCGCCCGGGGCGGGGTCGGCAGGAACCAATGGGGAGGAAGCGGGCGAACCTCGGGCTGCCGTGAGGGGCCGCCGGGGAGGGACGCGGGGCCGGTGTTGTCTGCGGTCTCCGCGCTCCGTTTCGCGTTTCCCGTTTCCTGTTTTCCGTCTCCTGATTCACAGCCACGGGCACGGACCTCCGGGCCTCTCACTGCTCCCACTGCTCGTAGACTAGACGTGACCGGTCAGCTCCGGGCTGTCCTCGCTCTCCGCCAGGCGCCGGCGCGCCGTGTTTGCCTAATGACAGTGAAGTCAGGCTGATGCAAAAAGCGATCAAAAGGGCGGTCGCGGGTGTGCAAGAAAATAGCAGTTAAAACAGCCGCCTTGGCGCTGGCTGCCCTTTGTGAAAGGAGGGAGGGACAGGGGTCTCCACCTCCACCAGTGAGTTTTCTTTCATTTTATTTTTAGAGGACGGGTCTCGCTTCATTGCGGAGGTACTATCGTAGCTCACTGCGGCCTTGATCTTCTGGGGCGATCCTCCTACCTCAGTCTCCCAAGTAGCTGGACCACAGATGTGCACCATCATGCCCAGATACATTTTCCATTTTTTTAGAGACTGGGATCTCACTATGTTGAACTTCTGGGCTCTAGCGATTTTTTCTGTCTCTGCTTCTCAAGGTGCTGGGATTACAGGCCTGAGTCACGGAGCCCGGCCTACCAGTGAGCTTTAGTAAAACAAAAAACAAGATGCAGGAAGCAAGTGTGACCAAATGTTAGTTTTGATACTGAATGATGAGATCATGGGTGTTTGTTTTGTACTTTTCTATCGCCTTCAATTTAATTAAAACACACAGAAACCCCCCAAATAAGAACATCATATAGGAAAACTTGGGGACACAATTAAGGCTTCTAAATTTAGATGTTTTTGTTAATCTGAATAGAGGTGATACTATAGCACATGCCCACATGCACAAGGATAAGTGCTGGAAAAAGAGGTGCCTCTTGTCTTATATCATTTGTGCTGTCCTGCTGCTGGGTCTGCAGTGTAACCCTGATTGCCTGGATCCCAGGGCTGAATCCTGTAGCCTGTCCCAAGATCCCAGGTCTGGAATCCTGTGGCTTCCACTAGGTTCCCAGGGCTGGAGCCTGTGGCCTCCAAAGTTGAGTACTGCCTACTGTGTTGCGTTTGTGAGGACCACACCTTTATTATTCTGCTGTGCTCCCCTTAATATCATTCATTAAAATAGGGCTGCTCGACCACCTACTGTTTGCCAGGTACTGTGTCACCTGCAGAAGGGGGCAAACTTAGCCAAATCCAGAATGTGGGAGGGCCTATAGGACAAATGACACTGTTAGTTAATTAATACTTAATTATTAATTAATTCAAGCCTGGAGAGAAAAATGGAACTGTTAAGGAATAGTCAAGCTTAAAGATATGATTGAATTGACTCTGCAGAGCTTAATTGGATCATGATAGACAAACCAACTTTTAAAAATGCATTTGTGAGGCCACAGGGGAAATTTGAATGTAAACTAGGTATTAGATGATAATTGGGAGTTGTTGATGTTTTGGTTAGGAAGTGATAATGGGTTGGTGTGGATGTAAAAATGTCCCAGTTGTTACAGATTGAAACACAAGTGTTTACAATAAATTGGTACAATGTCTGGAATTCATCTTATAAATATTCCAGTAAAAAAAGAAAAAGTGAGGATAAGGGAAACAGTGGCAAACGTTGATAGTGGTTGAAGCTAAGTGGTGAATATTGTGGGCATTATTACTATTTTCTCTTCCTTTGATATGTTTGAAATATTTTGAAATAAAACAATATCTCATATTTCTCATTGGCTCTGACCAAATCACATAACCGCTTTCCACCTTGATCTACTTGCTGTAAAACTAGGATGTTATCATTTGTTGGGAGATTTAAAAGAGAAAAAAATGTACGTTTTCTTTGGGATGGGCATCATCCATCGGTAGCTCAAGCTCAGAGACCGATGAACAGATTTATAGCTGCTGTGTCTCAAGACGGAGACAAGTACAGGTCTCTGAGCCAGATGTCATGTTGGGAACCTCAAACCACCCAGGCACAATGCCATGCCCTGTATCTGAAGCCAAAAGGATTGGATTTCCCGGATCTGCCAGGAAAGGCCTGCCCCCTGGTGGCCACATCAGGAACAGTTCCAAAGAGACTGCGGCTCTTGGGAACCTACCGGTTCAGGTAGTTCCCCGAGATTTGGAACTTTACCGCAGTGCAGGGAGTCTCTGCGTGGAGGTGGGGCTGCTTGCACGAAGACTCCTGGATCAGACATCTGAGCTTGTGGCCAGCAATGGGTATGGGTGGTGCATCTGGGGGTTGGGAGTTCAGGAAGAACAAACTGAATAGCATGTTATGCTCCCAACAAGGATGTGGTGGTATTTAAAAAGGAAAAATATCCTCAGAAGAAGATCATGCAGATGGTTCAACAGCATGTGGACTGTGGGTGTGAGTCTTGTAACAACTGAGAGCCACCTGGGTGCCAGGTTCTGTGCTGGGTGCCTCAAAAGTGCCTTCTTGTGGATTAGGAGAGAAGCAGGGAACATGGGTACATGGACATGACTTGAACAAGGTCATGGAGGTCGTGGTGGGAGAGACAAGGCAGAACGTTTGTGAATTTCTCCTGATGGATTCCAGAAACTGTGTCTGCTCATCCAGAATGCCTGCTGCCATGAGCTGTGATGTTATATCCCCTCAGCAGGCTAATGGGTTTTCATGCTTTTATTTAACTTATAATAGATAAGCAAATTAGAAAGATTAGAGTATGATACGTGTGGCAGACAGAATTCTAAAGATGGGCCTGAGACTACCCCCGATGATTCCATCAAACACTAACGCAGGTGCTGATATGCAGAGGCTTGGAAGATTTGGCCTTGAGATTAGAGATTATAGGATGTGCTTGATCTTGTGAGCCCCTTAATAGTAGGTAATTTTCTCCAGCTGGCAGCAGAAAGCAAGGTCAGATGATTGAAAATGTGAGAAAGGCTGGAATTACCATTGCTGGTTTCAGTGTGGGAGGGGTCAGTTGAGAAGGTGTTTGGGTGACGTCTGGGAGCTGGGGGTGGTCTCCTGAGGACAGTTGGCTGGGAGCTGGGTGTGGTCTCCTGAGGACAGTTGGCTGGGAGCTGAGGGTGGTCTCCTGAGGACAGTTGGCTGGGAGCTGGGGGCCTCAGGCCTGTGGCTGCCAGGAGTGGGACTCTGCCAGTCACCCGACAGAGCCTCTGGGTAAGCCCAGCCTGACCAACACCTTGGCTTTGACCTTGTGGCACCTGGAGGGGAGAACTCAGTTCAGCTCACTGAAGGCACACAGCAGTCCTGGGGGGCAAACATTATTTGTACTCTCCCACCTTAGTCAGGACTTCGGGACACAGAATAGATTCGTCATAAACCTTGGTTCCTGTTATGCTCTACTTCTGTGTGTTCGTTGAGGCGCTACATCGGGCCCCTTGGCGCAGAGGAACCGAGGCTCCCAGTCTAAGAGACACCCCTGGAGAAGGGAGCCTAACAGGCTGGTGGAAAATTCATTGCTGCTCCCGCAGGCACACTCACTGGCTCCAAAGTGAGAATGATATTCTTGGTAGGAAAAATACCAGCAGACGGGGCCACAGACGTTCAAGTTGAAATAACTTTTTCCAAAAAGAGCCAGACTTCATGAGAGGTGGCTTAATTGGGATAATCATTTGCAAAGGGAATGAGCAAATGCAGTTAATTAACAGCCATTTTCCTGTGGGCATTTGAACAAGTGATGTAGCCATCTGGATCTGTATCAGGTGCAACTCAGGTGCCTGCTCTGGGCATGGTCATCTCTTCCCTAATGCAGCCAGGGCAGCCAGAGGGGTAGGTGTGAGGGGGGCCCTTGGCTGACCGGAAGGACAGCACAGGAGCAGGGAGATGAACCCCTGGGATCCCGAGGAGAGCTCCTTAGAAAGCCTGTGGACATGAGAGGTAATTTGAATCAAAAGCTGATTAAATTGTTCCTTACAAGCCCACTGTGATTTGAACCCTTCTGTGTGTCAGTTGAATCAGTTATTAGGCAAAAAAAAAAAAGAAAAGAAAAGAAAAGAATTGTGAGAAGCCCTGTGGGTGAGGATTGACAGGAGGGAACATTTCTCATTATAAACGTAATGGATGTTTATTATGGAAATGTTGGAAACTGTGAATGGCAGGGTTACTTAAGAATATTAGCCTCCCCACTTCTGTGTTCCTTTCTTTTGCCCATGTAGGACTCCGTCTCCTTGACTATGCCCTTGACTGATCCCAAACTCAGAACAGGAGCCCAAGGAATCCTGACTTTATGGTCCCAAAGGCTGTGATGCTGAGGGATATTGGGTCTCTCTGTCTTTGGACTAATGACACTTGCATTACTGTGGAAAGCAAGTGGCCTGGTTGCACTTTCCTCCAGGTAGCGATCAGTTTCAGCAATGTTGGCTTTCCATATTGAGGGGATGCAGCACTGGTGCCCCAGGCATCTGCTGTGTACGGCACCTTTTCACTCCTATGGAGCACTTGCAGATCCATCCCAATGTTGAAAATCCAACTACGAATTAGCTTCATTTGCTAAGGGTGGATTGCAGTGGTCTTCTGTCACTTAATAACTGATAGCCCTCACCAAAATAAGTCCTAAACCACACTTGAGGCAGGCATCACAACCCCACTGACCAGGGAGGGAGTGAGTGGGCCAGGTCCCAGACCCTGTGCTCTTCCTGGAGTATACTTGTCTGTCTGGTGTCATTGTAATATCCTGATGCCCACAGTTCTCCTATTTTATGGTCTCCAGTCGAGACCCCGAGGCCCAGATCCTCAGCCAGAGCTGCAGGTGGCCCTACACCCAGTGTCAACACTACCTGTGGGCAGCAGGGAAGTCAGGCAGAGGCATGAGTGTCCACGCATTGATGTGTAGTGACAGAGACCAGGACTGATGGAGGTCAGTCCACCCACAAACATACTGGGCTGCTGCTGCTAGAATGTTCACAGTTAATCTTGCTTGAGGTAATGAAAGTAACTTCAGCAACAACAACAGTGCAAATGAAAAGAGCAGCCTCCATGCATCAAGCTGGCTTTGTGTGCTGGGATCTCAGCTGGCAGAGGTGGCTGGAGAGTGGGGAGGCAGGGGCTTCATCCTGTTCATGAGGGGTGGATGGAATGTCAGTGAGGTTAGTGAATGGGTGAAGGTCTCACGGGACAGAATGGAGAGGGATGGGGTGAGAATGGTATCTGACCTACTGCCCACCGCTGATCAGCTTTATTAGAAAGACCAGCTACAGCACCTGTGGCTCAAGCGACTAAGGCGCCAGCCACATACACCTGAGCTGACCGGTTCAAATCCAGCCTGGGCCCGCCAAACAACAATGACATCTGCAACAAAAAAAATAGCCAGGCGTTGTGGTGGGCACCTGTAGTTCCAGCTACTTGGGAGGAGGAGACAGGAGAATCTCTTGAGCCCAGGAGTTGGAGGTTGCTGTGAGCTGTGATGCCACAGCACTCTACCCATGGCAACAGCTTGAGGCTCTGTCTCAAAAAACAAAACAAAGAAAAAAAGAAAGACAGACCAGCTACATCCAGGCCAGGATAAAATCCTCTGCCTTATTTAAAAAAAATATATTTTAATTGTAAATAAATTGTAATAAATGAATATCCTCTTGCTAAAATTCAAATGCAGAATGAAAGTCCCCATTACTTACAGTAGCCATGGAGCTCAACTACTTTTAAAGGTTGTTATGTAGACTTTCACATAAGTTCCCAGGTGTTTACATACACATGCATATATGTATGCACATACATATGTATAGATAGCTTTGTTTTATAAAGATGGCATCATATTATTTCAATGTTCTCTAATATTTTGAAAAACTTTTCATACCAATAAATACACTCTTTACTAGCAACTGTAAATTTAACCATTTCCCTATTGATAAACATATTTAGGTTGTTCCCCTTTTTTTGCCATTAAAACCAAATTTTCTCCAGGTGTGGTGGCTTACACCTGTATTCCAGCACTTTGGGAGGCTGAGGCAGGAGGACTTTTTGAGGTCAGGAGTTAGAGACCAGCTTGGGCAACAGTATATCAAGACACCATCTCTAAAGAAAATTTAAAAATTTAGCCAGGCATGATGATGTGTGCCTAAAGTCCCCCCTAGTTGGGAGGCTGAGATGAGAGGATGACTTGAGCCCAGGAAATTTGAGGCTGCTAATGGTCTCTGCCTGCTGTCAAGAAGCAATCCTCACACCACTGCCCTGTATCCCAGAGAGCAGAGCGATACCCTGTCTCTAAAACAAAACCAAATTTCTTCATCCTCCTTTTCTCTTCCAGGTAAATTTAGGATTGGCCTCTCAGTGCTGTGAACATTCATTGGAATTCTGACTTTGATGGGATTAAATGTACAGATTAATTGGGGGAACACTGGATTTTTTTTTTTTTTTTTGAGATAGAGTCTTAAGCTGTCACTCTGGCTAGAATGCTGTGGCGTTATAGCTCATAGCAACCTCCAACTTGGGCTCAAGCGATTCTCTTGCCTCAGTTTTTCTATTTTTAGTAGAGACAGGGTTTTGCTTTTGCTCAGGGTGGTCTTGAACTCATGAGCTCAAGCAATCCACCCACCTCAGCCTCCCAGAGTGCTAGGACTACAGGCGCCCAGCCTGGAATCTTTTTTTTTTTTTTTTTTTTCTGCCACAGAGCCTCAAGCTGTTGCCCTGGGTAGAGTGCCATAGCATCACAGCTCACAGCAACCTCAAACTCCTGGGCTCAAGCAATTCTCCTGCCTCTGCCTCCCAAGTAGCTGGGACTACAAGCGCCCACCACAATGTCTGGCTATTTTTTGGTTGCAGCTGTTACTGCTGTTTGGCAGGCCTGGTCTGGATTCGAACTCACCAGCTCAGGTGTATGTGGCTAGCGCCTTAGTTGCTTGAGCCACAGGCACCGAGCCTGTAAATTTTTTTTTTTATTGTCTGAGATTCATTGAGGGTACAAAGAATTAGGTTATACTGATTGCATTTGTTAGG
This sequence comes from Loris lydekkerianus, assembly GCA_963574355.1. NCBI lineage: Eukaryota > Metazoa > Chordata > Mammalia > Primates > Lorisidae > Loris > Loris lydekkerianus. Next base: position 793 of record CAUYPK010018107.1, on the reverse strand, counting down.
TAAAGTCCCTCTTGTGATTGTGTCCCGCCCCCAAGAGATGTGCCAAACACCAGGACCTCCCATCCTCCTCCCTCTCTGCCCTCCCGGCTCCCTCATTCTCCCACCCCTGCCTTGTATTAGCTCATCTACTGGCTTCATGTTAGAGTTGAGTACCTTGGGTTCTTGCTTCTCCATTCTTGTGATACTTTACTAAGAATAATGTGTTCCAACTCAGTCTAGGTTAATCAAAAGATGTAAAGTCTCCATCTTTTTTAGTGACTGAATAATATTCCATGGTCTACATATGCCACAGCTTAAGGTCTGAATAGAAGGAGAAGATGATATCATCCGGAAAAATGATATCATTCTCATTTTAATCAGATCTTAAAAGTTTTTATTTTTATATATTTATGTATTTATATATTTTTTGTAGTTTTTGGCCAGGGCTGGGTTTGAACCCGCCACTTCCAGCATATGGGGCCAGCACCCTACTTCTTTGAGCCACAGGTGCTGCCCCCTTAAAAGTTTTTTAGATTTTGTTGTCTTCTTGCCTATATTTTTCTTTAGAGATGTCCTTGGCATCGTATAGGATTTGTGGCTTTTGTGGACAGACTGCTTTAGTACATTTCAAATCGGCTGTTGCTGGTGTGGAGGGATCCTTTCAGGGTTCATATCTGGCTCAGCTCTGGTCCCCTCATGTAGAGGTGGCCCCTGCATCTTGACCCTCTGTTGTTTGCTTTTTTGCAGTAGGCAGAGACCATTAGCTCAAGGTCTGCTAGCACCAAACCCAAGTTTTTTTTTTTTTTTTTTTTTT
>CAUYPK010018105.1:0-74585 GCA_963574355.1 Loris lydekkerianus | reverse complement strand
TTGCTAAAGAAAAACTGTAAACTAGCAACAACAACTTTAAAACTTTAAATAAAGTGCAGAAAACCATAGCTTAACAGGTAATCAAGCTAAATCACAAAGGTTAAAATCCTTCAAAACTGGATTCCTCCTCCTCATCATCTGTCTGTCCAAACAGAGCTTCAGCTGTATCTGAAGTGAGGGTATCAGCATAGACATTGTCATCATCACTGAGTTCGGAGATATCATCACTGCTGTGGGTATCATACAAAGCGCAGTCTTCACTGCCATCCATCACATTACTAATGCTGCATTTCTTGAAGGTGCGTTGCACCATTTCCTCTGGAATCTCTTCCCATGCATCACGAACCCACTTTGCTATCAGTTCTATGTCAGGCTTCATTATATTTCCGACTTTTGTCAGTTGGGCTTGACCAGATGACATCCATTCATCCCACATCTTTCGCACACGGTCTTTAAAGGGTTTATTTAGACACACATCTAGGGGCTGCAATACAGATGTAAGCCCACCAGGAATAACGGCCAAAGTAACCTGAGATGACTTTGCCAGTTTTTTTATGTCATCAGATGTGTGTGCTCTGAACATATCCCAAACCAGCAACGATGGTTTTTTCTTCAAGGCTGCTCCTGGTTGTGCGTTCCAAATTTCTTCCAGCCATTTTTTTGTTCCATCCTCATCCATCCAGCCTTTTTCATGTACTTGCACTATAATTCCTGGTGGGAATTTGACCTTTTTAGGCAAAGTCTTCCTTTTAAAAATAATGACAGGTCTCAGCTTAGTTCGATTAGCTAAACATGTAAATGGTTAAAAATCCTGAATCCTTTTACTCCAAAACCCCTGATTATAAGGATTCAGGATTTATAAACATTTATTTACAAGACTTTACTGCCTTAAATGGGGTTTTCACTTAATTAAATGTGCCATTAAATGTTGTGGGTTAAATAGTTCAGTGAAATATATTTCAGTTCAGCCGCCTACCTCTTCAGCTCAGCTGCGACTTGTAGACTGAGCTGAAGCACCGCCCCCTCAGCAGAGGGCAGAAGACGACTGGAGACTACGTGCATTTGATTAGATGGCTGTGCACTGAATATAAAATAACCTGTATGACCCGAGTATAAACCGAGTTCGGGTTTTTCGGCACAGATTTTGTGCCGGAAAAAACTCGGCTTATACTCGAGTATATGCGGTATATAAGGCACAACCAAGCCATAAAAAAAGCAATGGCCTCTTGTGGACCACAAACAAGCTCTCCAAGAAGGTCCCAGGTGCTGTGGCAATGCCACTCAGTCCCTCACCTGGCAGCTGCTCTCATTTGCCCAATCTCAGCTCGGAAGTCACCTCCTCCAGGAAGCCTTCCCAAACCCACCACCTCCTAAGTGCTGGACAATCTTCCTCTTCCCACATACGCACGTGTTGCAACCTCAGTTACTTTATTTTCCACTTATTTGCCTGCCTCCTTCTCCCAAAAATAACTTAGCTGCTCCTTCAGGGAACAGACCATGCTTCACCTCTTTGCATCCCACAAGCCAACACTGCCTGGCACACAAACATTTGTTGAAAGACATACTTACTAGGACATTTGGTGCAGCAGGCTTTGTATACCTAGAGACTGTATATAGCCTAAATTCCCGTCCACAGGGTGCTGGCCAAACTGGAGGTTCTCAGAGTGTGGCCAGAGGCCCCTGAGGGAACATGGACCTCTTTAGCCATGTGACTCTATGAAGCCAAATATTCTGCAAGTAGGTTAAAAACAGGACAGCACAAAGGACGGAGTACAGAACCAGATATGAGAATGTGGCTTCTTCTATGAAGCCAAAGATCTGCAGATATGCAAACGGTACTTTTCTCATTCTATTTTATTTTAGAAAATTGCTATTTTTCATAGAAATATGGTAACATAGATGGATTTATGATTGTTTAGATGAAGTAATTTTTTTTTAATTTCTCATCTCTAATTTCTACTACGTTTAACATCTAAAATTCTACAAACCAAAGGTTCTTTGAAGTAATTTGTAATCAGTAATTTGTATCAGTAATTTGTAAATATGTTAAAATGTGCTAAGGCTGAAATGTTTGAGAAAAGCTGCTAAAGAAACTGGTACATCTGTACAATAAAAGAAAATGAGGCCATCTTTTTAAAAGAATGGAATAGATTGATACATGCTGATAGAAACCAAAGTCTAAGTTATACTTCTACGTAAAAAATAAGCGCAAAAGAAAAAATTTGTTTTCTTTTAAGAGGCATTACTATATGCAGTAGATGTACGTATAAATTCTTTAGATGAACACCCAAAAAACATTAAAAGCAGCCACCCCATGGAGATGAACTGAAGAGTCAGAGAGGAGGGAGAAACCTTCTATTCTATTCCTGGTATGTTATTTGAATACATCTTCAAGAATTGCCTTTTTGAAAAATAAAAAGTAGAGCAAATGATATGGTTACTGAGTTCACGTTAAAGCACAGCATTTGACGGCACTAGAAAATATTAAAATGATACGCTATTAAGTAAAGAAAGCAATTTCTAAAACAGTGATGCTATATCGTACCATGATACAACACAGCAATGACCTAGGGTGTCCCTAAAGTCGTCAACATATGGGCAAGTCTACAAACATTCACAAAATAGTCTCAGCACACTGGTCACCTCTTTGTAAAATTTTTTAGCAAATATTTTCTAAATAAAGGTACATTTAGTTACAGTTTTACCACTTTCCCTATGTATGGTTACTTTTGGGACACCCTATGTAATTCAAAGAGTGTCTATGTAGTCCTGGAACAATATGGAAAGATATACTGCATATAAAAGTATTAATAGTAACTTTTTCCTTCCAATTGGTAGATTACAAGTGACTGTCTTGATCTTTCTCAGCTTTCTACACTTTTGAGAACTTACACATATTATTTTTATAATCAAAAAATAAAACAGAAAAAGAATTTAACTTTACATATGCATAAATGTATGTAAATCTATATTTAAGTAAAATACTTAAGAAGTATTATTAAGTATTTATTAATTAAGTAAAATTAAGTAAAATATTTAAGTAAAGTATATCTATATTTAAGCCAAAAATTACAGAATAAAGCAGCACCTTTCAGCTACCATGAACTTGCTGGGTGTGGTAGCTCACACCTGTCATCCTAGCACTCTGGGTAGGCCAATGCAGGAGGATTGCCTGAGCCCAAGAGTCTGACCTTGCTGTGAGCCAGGCTGATGCCACAGCACTCTAGCCTGAGCAACAGATGAGACTCTTTCTCAAAAAAAAAAAAAAAAAAAAAAAACTTGACTGGATGTCTGTACGCTAAGCATAAAATTCTCTTCTTCCCCTAAGGTTTTCAACCTATTTTGGTTTAATAGTTTTATTCCTAGAAACCTATCCCAAGGAAAGTATACCTATTGGTCTAATAACATGCATACAGTGACATTCATAAGGTTTTTAAGCAGCAAATAATGGAAATAAACCAAATGTCCCTACAAGAGTGCTTAGACACACTCTAGTTCAACTTGGGCAGGCAACCCAAGGCCAAAACCCTTAGCCTGGCCACACACCTCCTTCCCTTCATCCCTCACAGCCAGCTGGGCAGGTCCAGCTGGCTCTGCCTCTACATATATCTCAAAGCCCTTCACTCCTCCCCCTCTTTGTCCACCACCCAGTTCAAGCCAAAGTCCAATCTCCTCACCCACCCTGTATCCCTCGTGCTCATCCTGGGTCCTCCTCCACAAAGCATGCAAAAGGTCACCTTTCAGATGGCTAATCCAGGCATGTCACTGCCCAATTTAAAACCCTTCCATGGCTTTCCAGTGCCCTGACAACAAAATCCATTCCTTACCAGGATCCTCAAGGCTCTGCCTGGTCTCCACTCCCTCCTCCCTTCTTGCCAGGCTCTAAACATATTGCTGTTCTCTGTCCTCGAGTAAGCTACCTACTCTCACCAGAAACACCATGCTGTCAGATTATAGCATGCTCGTTCGTTATGGCGTGAATGAGGGAAACAGGCACCCTCCAGAGAGGCCTTCTGAATCAGCCTAGGACAGTCACCTTGTCCCATCCCATCCCCATTTCATGTCCTCCACACTTCTCGTACTATGCCATTTACCTAGACACACTTACCTTCTGTCGCCTGAATCCCCACAGCCCTCCCTACGGACATCCTTCTATGAACACAGGAACGTGTGTGTAAGTACTCAAAAAATATCTGCTGAATGAATGGGATTTATATAGATATTTTAAATATTTTTGAAGAAGATCTAAGAACCATGAAAACTCTATATATATCTTAGTGGGAAGAGAAAAGGTTATCAATATATTACCAAGTTTATTTGAGAAAGGAGGTAAATACACAGAAAATGAATAACTTCTGTTAGCATTTTAAAGTGTCAGAGTGGTATTAAGGGTAATTTTTACTTTTATCATTTTACATTTTCAAATTTTCTACAAGGTATGACCTGGATCAGAAAAAAGCTACTTTTAAAAAATGATCATAGTGGAAGAATATGCAAGGATTCAGACAAGCACGTAGCTAAGGCAACTTACTGTCATGGGACAACTTATTCAAGGTACAAACAGCACCATTCAAATATGTGCAAAGGCCTTCAAACAAAGAAGCACACGCAAGTGGATGGGACCTCTGGACCAGAGGGAGGCCTCAAAACCAGCCAGACCCCTGCTCGAGCTGGGTCATCCTGATTCTCACCAAGGTAGGGGAACATGGACTGCAGCACACTCTAGAAATCCTGTAAGAAGCCAAGACCCTGTGTGGTCTGCAGAAAGGTTAACTCCTTCAATGTGCTATTAATCTAGCCAGGGCAACAGAGGATAAGTTGTCAAAGGAAAGAGAGAGAGAGGGAGAAATAAGTTGAACTCTTGAAGGTTGTTTTAGATACACTGTAGAACCCTAGCTCTCAAGGCTTTCTACTTTCTCCATCCGCCAATTCTCAAAACTTTTCCCTCTTACATAATACACACATTTATACCTAATCAGCACACACACACACACACACACACACACACACAAAACAGAGCCCTGTGAACTAGGCCATCTTTTCAAGGAGAGGCTCAGCCCATAAACTACTTTAAAATGCCAGGCCCATCTGCAAACCCCCAGCAAGAGGTGCAGTTAATATTAATTAAGAGCAGAAACAGGCTTATTCTTGAACATATTTAGTCTCAATCAGGTCCAAGGTGTTTCCAGATGGAGATTTGCCAATTTTCCTGCCCTTGAAGACAGTAGATCCAATATAGAATGTGATTTTTTTTTTTTTTTTTGAGAGTCTTGTCATGTTGCCCTTGGTAGAGTGCTGTGGCGTCAGAGCTCACAGCAACCTCCAGCTCCTGGGCTTAAGCAACTCTCCCACCTCAGCCTCTCCAGCAGCTGGGGCCACAGGCACCTGCCACAACACCCAGCCATTTTGTTATTGTTATTGTCATTGTTGTTCAGCAGGCCCCAGGCTGGGTTTAAACACACCAGCTCTGGTATATGCGGCTGGTACTCCAACCACCGAGCCTAGAATAATGTGATTTTTTTTAAGTATCGCTGTTGGTCTAGTCCTTGAAACAGGATTTTCATATCCTTCAGATGTGACCCAAGAAAACAATCTATCACTAAATATCAATATTGTAATGGGACTCACGCTGCTGCATGTCAGCCCTATGTTCTCACATGTTTCATACACTGCTCATACTGTGCTCATACAAGTGCATGCATGCTCATACGTGTTCAGACTGCTCATACATGTGTTCGTATGTGTATACGTGTGGTCATACATATGCATGCACACTCAGTGTGCTCATACGTTTGTTCATGTGTGTGCATGTGTGTGCTTATACAGGTGTTCTGGGGGTGTCTGCACGCATACCTATGTTCTCATAGTATGTATGACCTACAGACGCAGAGAAAAGCTCACATTCCTTATGTCAAGACTACAGGACCCAGATCCTGGTGATCTAACTGAATGCCCCCTTCTGTTTACTCTGAGCAAAGATCCACCAGCAGGCTTCAAATAAGGTATCTGATAGGCCTCAGCCTGTCCTACTTTAGGCAGCCTGGGAAGGGCCCGTAGTGACAGCTGTCATGAAGCCATCTCAGGTATGTATTAAGTACAAACTTTTACCACAAAGCTAATTAAAACATATGAACTCTATGTCTGTAGGCTGTTGGACTTCTTTGGGAAGATGTGGACCAAATGTGTGACCCATTTTTCGATCCATGCCTTCAACACACACTGAACTCCTGCTATGCAGACTCTCTGCCAGGCCTCTGTCCTCTGGGCTTCATAGTGGGAGTCAAACCATGGTGTAGGAAGAAGGAACAACAAGGACACAAGATTATTTTAAGCAATGCTGTTCTCCCTGGGCCTTGAACACCAATCCATGCCAGGTACTTGGCAGACACCCCCTGGATAAATTAGGACGTTCACCCTGCATTGTAACTGTACTGACAGTAGCAACCCAATCAACCAGACACCCAGAGGCAGAGATGAATCCTGCCAGGTGAGAGAAGACTGCCCAGGAGCAAGGCATAGGAAGCACCCTTTCCAGAAGGAGCAGCTTTCCAGCAGACAGCGGCTGCAGGAGAGGGACTGCCACCAAGATCAGGAGTGAGCCCAAATCCAGGCTGAGCAGATGGCCTCAACTACTTTCCAATCCAAATTCCTACACAGTTCTATTCCCTGGGTTTGTTGTGGTGCATCAACTCCTTCAAACTTTCAACTATAAAAGGTATACACAGAAGGCGGTTGTGCTTCTCCGGAGGGAGTTAGCTATGTGCAAACAGCAGGTAACAGAAAAATGAATACTGTGGAATGTTTTACTTACCAGGCAGTGAGCCTGTAACACTTACTTAGACTTTCTAAGAGAGAAAAATAACCTTATAAGAACCCCCCAATCCACTAGAAACAAATCATTTTTTAAAAAATTTTTGTTATCCTTTATTTTTCTTCCTTCCCTATGAGCAGTTTTTAAATTGGTTCATGCAAAAATTATTTGATTACCAGTAAATAAAGAAAATTTAAATATTTCGGTCACATCTTACTGAACTGAAATGGGGGAAGGAGATGAATGCATTTGAAAGAGCAGAAACTAAAATGCAGCGCAGAGCAGAGGTTTTATTGGTTTTGTTGACACAGGTTCTTATTCTGCCTCAGCTTCCCAAATAGGGGACCAGGGGCACAGGCTGCCAACCTGCCAACATCTCCGTTTTTTTGTAGATACTATGTTGCTCTGGCGGGACTCCGGGCCTGGAGCAATCCTGTCTCTGTCTCCCAGAGCGCTGGGATAACATGCCTGAGACATCGCGCTCCGGCAGGGAAGTTAAAATGAAAACAAGGTGAAATGGCAAATGGAAAGTTTTCAGAACTCCTAAGAAGCCCTTGCCCAACATATCTCCTTTAAAAAAAGGGGGGGGTCACTAATTAGTGCTGGTTGGCGGTGGACGGTAGGAGGACCCGCACGTCGGTACAGGAAATGACGGGGGCACCCCCACCCCGGCTGTGTCTCCCCGGTGTCCTCCCTACCAGGCCCTCAGAGTGAGAGCCAGCTTGCCCTCTCGGTGCTCGCCTCGGACTGCACACCACACTCAGCACTCCCAGAATAAACCATCTGAACGCAGTGTTCAAATCAAAACAGGCCCACTGCAGATAACAATGCCCAAAGAGAAAATTCAAGTGTGATCCGCTCACAGCGCTCTCTCTTCTGAGACGTGGGTAACAGCTCCCTTTGACCACCGGCCAAAGAGGACGTGAATAAAACTCTAGCCCCCGACACTTAACCCCTTGCTTCCACGGTCCCCTTTTGCTTTAAAATGCAGTCTTCCACCGCCTCTTCAGACAACCTGCGCTTCAGAAATGCAGGTCTCGGGATCATTGAGTCCGTCCGTGCTGGGCAGTGACGCCCCTGGAGGCAAAGACAAGACCCGTTCACGGTCCAAGTTCGAGCACAGGAGCTGCACGCTGCCCCCGCGTGCGCCTGCGTCCCAGGAGAGCCAGGTGCCCCGTAGCCGCGCGCCCGCACCTCCCGCCTCCAACCTCCAGTTCGCTTGGCTGCTGTGACCGGCGAGTAGGATTGGGAAAGGGACGAACTGGACACGGTCAGGCTGAGAGACCAGCCGATCCAATTCCCAACTTGACCAAAGCCAGGTGAGGCTTTTCTGGCCCAAGGGAGGCAGCTCGAGAGACCATTTCCAGGGAGGCTGGATTCGAGGTGTCGTTTTATAAGAAATCGCCCATTAGTCACCCAGCCGCCCAGCCCCGGCCTGGTAAGCTGGGGGGTCGTAGGGGAGTTCATCTTACAAGGCGACAATGAGCAGACAGGCCTCTCAAAGCCACCCGGAGGCCCGAGGCTGCGCGCCCCGCGGCGCCACCGGTTCCGCGCACAGCGGCCGGGCTCCCACAGGTGGGCGGCGCTCCGCCCGGGGCCGGGGCCGGGGACAGCTTTGCCTTTAGGAGGCCGCGTAGGAGGCCAGCTCCGGCATTTTCGCCACACGGCTCTCCCCTCCGCCCGGAGGTTGCGGGCGTTCCTCCCGAGGCTGGGTAGCCGGTGCCGAGCGAGCCGCGGGCGCCTCCCACCCTCCTCCCCGCCTGCCTCGGCCTCCTCCCTGGCGCGGTTAAGCCGCGCGCCCGCGGGCCGCCGACTGCATGCGTCCCGGCACGTACGAGCCTGCACGGCCGCTCGCGGGCGGGGAGGCCGGGAGCAGCGGAGCCCGGCCCCTCTCGGGCCCTCCCGGCCGCGCCGGGTCGCGCGTCGGCTAGTTTCTGCCCTTGCCCCTGCAGCCGCTCACCGGTCTTGGCCTTGATGTTCTCCCGCAAGAAGTGACCGCTGGAGAGATGCTGGAGGCCAAAGTTCTGGGCGATCCTCTGGCACACGGTGCCCTTGCCCGAGCCGGGCGGCCCGAGGATGACTGCGCGCAGGAGTTTGGAAGCCATTGCTCCTCGAAGAGGGTGGCCCGAAGGCAGCCCCGGGGACTCGGCTTCTTGGCTGCTACCTCTGGCCGCGTCCGCTCGCCCAGGGACTGGCCGGCCGCCCCTGCAGAGGAAGGAGACTTTTGAGACAACCTCTTCCCTCCCCTCGGCCCGCGCCGGGACGGACCGAGAGGCGGGGTGAGACGCCACGCCGCCCTCCCCGCCCCTCGCCCCAGGCAGAGGCTCCAGGGGGCACCGGAGCCCCCGCCCCGCGCGGTCAGCTTCGGGGAGGTCGGAGGTCGGCCGGGCCAATCCCACCTCGGTCCTTTCCTCTGTGTCGCTCCTCACGCCGCGTTCCGAGAAGGGGGCCGGACAGCCGGGCGGCCGGGCATCCCCGAGCCAGTCTCTGCGAGCCGGGAGGCTGGGGTAGGGGAGCCTGGAAGCGCGCCCCCGCCGTCCCACGCTCCGGGCGGTCTCGGGGCTGAGCCCCGTCTGGACACAGCACGTGGGCACCGTGCAGTCCTCGTCTTGGCCCCACCCCGGCGACTGTCACATGCCCTGGGGTCTCCGCGGCCGCCGCCGCCAGCTCTCCCTCCGAGGGGCCCGCCGGGCTGGGGTGGCGGGGGCAAGAAGCCGGGGCCCGCGCCGGCCGCCACAGCGCCCGAGTCGACACCACCTCGCCGGAGGCAGCGCTCCGAGAGGCCTCCGGCCCGGATCCCGCAGGGCGGTGCCTTCCCTGCCCGCCTCCCTCCGAGCCGGCCGGACGCGCGGGGCTTGCTCCTTACGTAAGCCGGGGACCGACTCCGCCGGCCGCCACCCCCGCCCTCCCGGGCCCACGTGCTCCCCGCGACCCAGTGGGGGCTGCGGCGGCGAAGGGTGGTGGAAGCGCCGCAAAGGAGAAAAACCCGTTTCATTGCGGTCGCCTAGGGACTCGGCCCACTCTGAAAGGAAAGGAAAAATACAACTTGTTGAGCGCCTACTGGGAGTTGAGCGCCTACTGTGCGTCAGGTTCGATGCGCGGCGACTTCGTTATGCAGCAGCCTTCCCAGGTACTGCGAGGAAGGCGGGCTCGGAGCGCGGCCATCCTCATTAAACAGAGGTTTTCTGCGCGCCTACTATGCTCCAGGGCCACTGGTTCTAGAGACTCGGGGCATAACCCTGGACAATCGGTCCAGTCCTGCCCTCAGAAGTTAGGTTCCAGCGGAAGTTTTACACCCACGACTGACTCCAAGGCCCATGGCCTTGAGGAGCAAGGAAGAAAGGCGTGGCGCTCACCTGTGCCCAGGGCCTTACATGGAACTTCCGCGCCGGTTACGCGGGTGCTGCACCTACAACTCACCAGGTCCCAACTGGGGCGGGCGCTCCCTCCCCTCGCCCGCCGCATATGCCAGGGCGGACTCTGCTAAGTCTGTGCCCACCTTACACGCGAGCCTTCAGTTTCCCACCCCAGTGGTGCGTTAACCACCCATCAGAGTCTCGCTTATGCGACATTCCATTTGCCAAGCAGTTGCCAGAAACCTTACCAAAATAAAAATCAGTTTCTACCATTTCCTCACCTCTGCTGTTATCGCCCCTTCAGGATAAGGTAAAAAAAAAAAAAAAAAAACACGGGCGCAGAGGTGCTTCCCACGCACCCTTCCATTCTGCGCCCCCGACCACCGCCTGCCTTTGCGGAAATCCGTAGCAGAGTCTCAACTCCACCGCCACAGACCAGAGAGGCTGAGACACAGGTGGTGGGGGAAAGGCCCTCCTCTCAACGCCGCAGCTCCGGGACCAGAGTCTGGCACGGTAACCTGCGGCTCAGAGCGTCTCCCCCACTAACTCTGCGCACAAAATTGGCCAGACAACACACCAGGGCCAGGATACGGTTTCTTCCATTGGCTCATCTCCCTTTGAAATCTCGGAGTGCCTTAGACCTGACCGTGGGAACAAGGAGAAACGCTTCTCTGGGGGAGGAGAGCTTAAATCCTCTCTTCACACACACACACCTCCCACCCCCGCCAGCTGTGTGACCTGTAGCACGTACTTCTTCGGTGTGGTTCTCAGACGTAGAGAAGTCTTGTTATAACAAATTGCTTAATTGGACCAGGAAGTGGGGACGCAACCAGAAAGCATTGCTTGGCCCAGAGTCTGCTGGGGGTGGGGGCACCTGCTCCCAAGTTCCCCGGTGTCACTAAGGCTGCTGATGGGAGGTTCCACTTGGAACCCTCTGCTGCTGTGAACCCAGGCTTAGTGTCTCCATGCCAGTTGCATGGCCCGTGGCCCTTAACGTCTTTTCTTTGTAAAATGGGGAGGTTGCATTTAGTACAGCCTGAAGATCCCTTTGAATTTATTAAGAATTGATTCTGTAAGTTCCCACAGGACATGTGTGTGTATATGGCTGCAAGTCCAGACAAACTGGATGAACTCTCACCCCCCCCCATTGTGTCACCCAGTTATTTAGGCCTCATTTGAAATGTCTTTACCAACATCACCTTATAATGTCACAGAGCAGGGTTGGAACATGTGATCCTGGGATTTTATGCTTTTGGCAGCTTAAACTATGAAAGAGCTGTGACATAGATAAACACACAGGGGAAACCCAGCCAAGATTGGGACCTAGCACTTCACAAGAGCCCCGTCAGTGGACCATCTCTGCACACAGCCACCTCGAAGTCTCTCGACTCAGCTCTGACTTGCAAGGGCCTTAGAAAGAAACAGGCTTTGGAGCCAAACATCCTGGGAACATGGCAGACATCACTTAAATTGCAACCGCAGCAATCATTAACTCTGCAACTCTTATCGTCGTGTGAACCTTGGTTTGCTCAGACCAAGCTAATACCCACCCCAAAGGCTTGTGGTGAGGCCTAAATAAGATCGTGTGTTTAAAGGACTTAGTATTGCACGGGGCTTATAATTAGTATTCAGTCATCACCATCATTAACCATGGGTCACTTATTTAGCTTCTCTAAGCTCCATTTCTGAGTTAAGAGGAACATGTCAGATAATAGGTCCTTAGTAAATGATAGCTATTCTTGTGACGTGCAAGGGCTGTCCAGAAAGAATCCTGTCACATATGTTTCTCCAAGGTAAGATAGAGATTACCATTCCTTTTCACAGATGAGAAAAATAAGGTTCTGAGAGGTTGAGTGAACCCCCACGGTAACAAGGCTAGTGGGGTGCAGAGGGACGGCACACACGCTCCCTCAGGGGCTCCGTCTCTAGTCATTTCCAGGCTCCTTGCACAGTTTTACCATAACCTTGTACCACCTTGGCTCTTATGTGCTTATCATGTTTCTTTATATTGACTCAATTTGTTTAAATAATTTATTCGAAAAAGAAACTGTATAGAACTCACTAAACATAAGTGAAATGACACACTAAAATAAATAAGAAAAATCAAGTAAGGGTCCCAAATAGCAGCTGGAACCTGCCACTTGTTGATTTTCTGAGCTTAATCCTTGTTTTAAAAAATTAGGATGAGGGGGAAGAGAGTTGTTTGGCAAGGGTTAGATGTTTAAGACATACAGCATGTAAGCAAGACTTTCTACTGATCTATAATCACGTGGCTCAAAATAAAATTAGAAAGGGAATGCTTTTTTTTTTTATTGAGAAAGGGTTTCATTATTTTGCCTGGGCTAGAGTGCACTGGCACCATCACAGCTCACAGCAACCTCAAACTCTTGGGCTTAAGCTATTCTCTTGCCTCGGCCTCCTAAGTAGCTGGGACTACAGGTGCCCATCACAACGCCTGGCTATTTTTTTGTTGCAGTTGTTCTTGTTGTTTAGCAGGCCCAGGCTGGGTTCAATCCCAGCAGCCCCAACGTATGTGGCTGGTGCCCAAACCATTGAACTACAGGCGTCAGACTAATTTATTTTTTTAATTTAATTTTTTTTTTTTTTTTGAGACAAGTCTCACTTCATCACCCTGGGTAGAGTGCCATGGAGTCATAGCTCACAGCAACTTCAAACTCTTGGGTTCAAGCAATCCTCTTGCCTCTATCTCCCAAGTAGCTGAGACTACAGGTGCCTGCCATACCACCCAGCTATTTTTTCTATTTTTAGTAGAGAAAGGGTCTCACTCTTGTTCAAGCTGGTCTCAAACTCCTGAGATCAAGTAATCTGTCCACCTTGGCCTCCCAGTATGCTAGGATTAGCGGTGTGAGACACCATGCTTAGCCTAGGCTATTTTTTTAATTTGTTTCTTTAGAGACAGGGTCTCTCCCTCCGTGTTGCGTAGGCTGGTCTTGAACTCCTGGCCTCAGGAGATCCTGTTATGTTGGCCTCCCACGATGTTAGGATTGCAGGTATGAGCCACCATGCCCAGCTACCTTTGAAATTTAATTTGACCCACCAATTTTTTTTTAATTTTTTTTTTCTTTTTGGCCGGGGCTGGGTTTGAACCCGCCACACTCAGTGTATGGGGCTAGCACCCTACTCCTTGAGCCACAGGCACTGCCCTGACCCACCAATTTTTTTTAAATTGTGTAATCACCCAGACCACAGTTCATGGACATGGCGCTGACCCTGCCTCTCAAACCATTGTTCCAGCTATCACATCTCTTCTTCATCATCTTTCTGTTGTGTTCATTTCTGTTGTGCTTGCTGAAGACTGCAGGTTCCTCCAACACAGAAGCCTTGTCCTGTTTGTCTCAGGTCCACACAGCTTGGGAGAAAGTGCAGCACTCGGAGGACCCTGAGCACACACTGCTGAGAGGCAGGGATGCTGGATGAGTGGTTGAGGCATTTCTCTCCTTGCCTTCTGGGAAGCTTCTCTAGACAGACAAGAGAAAGGCTAGTGACTGAGACATGCCAAGATTCAGGAAGGAAAATGATGGAAGGGCCGAGATGAACACGTCCATCTCTGTAGGCGCTGCGCCCTTCTGCCCCAGGGTCTCAATAAATACTCCAATAGCCAAAAGGTTGCACTGAGAGAAGAATAAATGGCAGACAAAGGGCCAACATGGTATTATCTGTGACCTTAGCACAGTCTCAGAAGTGAAAGAACCATCACAGCCCCTAGTTTTACCAGCCCATGTGGCTATTAACCTATAATATCTTAACAGTGATTAAAAAGAGATAGCAGTGTCTGTTTCACAAATCTGCTCTCACATCACGTTCTCTCTCAGAACAGAAAAAAAAAAAAAAAAGGAAAGTTCCCAAGCAGTTAACGAAAAAGAACTGGGAGGAAAAAAAAGTCAACAGTCCTCATATTTGCCTGACACGGCCCCATAGCCATCCTGAGTGGGCAGCTGTAACTCATTCCTAGGGTAATCATGTGGGACCAGCTCCCTCTCAAGAGAAGATTTGGACTCACCCTGGTCCTTTCATCTTGAAGCATTAGGAAGCTACTAAAGAAGATACACTCTTCCCTCCTGACACAGGGGTGAAATGATGACCTTTCTCTGGTGTGTGCATCTGACAGTGGGGAGGAACAGGACGGTGTCGTTCACACCTCTACCTACTGTCCTAGCCATCATCCATAGCGATCCCTCCTGGAATTGCCTTGGGATTTGCAGGAAGGCCTGGAGGAGGAAGTCTTTGGGTGTGTCTTTCCTTTGTGCAAAGTTAACTCCTGGAGGAAGCCAGGCTTTCTGTCTGGGCAGCTGTGTGAAGAGGCTAGAGTGGAACATGGGGTTGACTCTGCCCACGTCTAGCTCCTTCAGGTGCAGTGTGTCAGGGGGTCCCACTGTGGGAGCCTTCTAAGTTTGGGCTTCTGATAAAGGCAGCAAAGATGATATTTGGCATTTTTTGAGCACTTGCTATGTGCCAGGGACATTCTAAGATTCAGGTTGGTAGAGAGATAATTATTAAAGTACATAAAAATTCTTTTTTAGTATTACAATTAACTATTCATTTACTTAATTTTTAAACTTAATGGAGGCAGCATAACAATTAACATTTATTGAGTGCTTGCTTTGTGCCAGGCCAGTTCTAAGTGCCATATATTTTCTTTAAAATATTATAAAATATGATACCATGATATTATATTCCATTTATGTAAAGTTATTTAACTCTTAAAACAGTCCCATGATGTAGGTGGTCTGTTACCATAATATGTGCATCCTACAGACCTTAAAACTGAAACAAGATGCCTAGGACAGCGTAGATGGCAGGTTAGGGCATAAATCAAAGAAAGCATCCTGCCTCTGAGGCCTTAGCGCCTTGGTCACCATGCTGTGGCCATTCACAAACCAATGACATAACAGTCTTCAGTATTTGATGGGAGACTGAGACACCGAGAGGCCAGGTAATAACCCCCCCACCCCCACCAGTGGCACTGACTGAGCCAGTAAGTCACAGAGCTGGGGTTTGAACCCAGGTTCCCTCGATGAGGGCAAAGCACTTCCCCCTCACGCCCTGCTGCCTTCTCAGGGAAGAGGCTGGAGGATCCCTTGAGCTCAGGAATTCAAGACCACCTTGAGCAAAGTGAGACCCTGCTCTACTAAAAATAGAAAAAAATAGCTGGTTGTGGTGGTGCACATCTGTAGTCCCAGCTACTTGGGAGGCTGAGGCAGGAGAATTGCTTTACCCTAGGAGTTTAAAGCAGTGGTGAGCTATGATTGGGTCACTGCACTATAGCTTGGGAAGAATAAGACCATGTCTCATAAAATAAATGAAAATAAATAAACATCAAAATGGAATAAAAGGACTATGTATTTGAAAACAACCATCTTGTCCCACTTGAAGCTTTTCTTTTTCTTTCTTTCTTTTTTTTTTTTTTTTTAAGCTTTTCTTTTTTGTGCTAAATAATCTGCCTCACTCAGCCCTTCCTTGTGAAATATGCTACCTCCCAGAGACTAGCACACAGGCGTGTCTCTTGCTGCTGGTAAGTCAAAACCAATTCAGAAAAAGAGGGGGGAAAGTACCATAAAGTTCTCCTGTTCATCTTTAAAAGCATATTTAAAAGATAGATAGACAACACAGGAAAAATTTTCCCCCCTTAATAGCATATCAACAATAAGGACAAAATAGCTAAGATGCATTGAATTGAATCTGTGCTGAGTAACAGCTGTCATTTTCCCCCTCCCCACCAGACTTCATTTTGAACTATGCAGTTTCCTGGGAGTTTTTAGATGATCCATGGAGGATCCCTGAAAAAAAGATGATATAGGACCATAGTAGATAATACTCTGTCCATGAAATTTCTGATTTCCCTCTGTGGAATGGCCTTCCCTCTCCTGTGATCTCAGGGGCAGCCACACCCCTCCTTGCCAGCTGCATCACCCACTACTTTCTCCTTCCTGGAATTTGTGATACAAAGAACAATGTATAGTCCATCAATAGCTCATGCTATTTTAATGTAAATTAATGGTAAACACCTTAGGACCTGCCTTTTCCTTTTTTTTTTTTTTCTAGAGACAGAGTCTCGCTTTGTTGCCCTCAGTGGAGTGCTCTGACATCACAGCTCCTACTCCTGGGCTTAGGCGATTCTCCTGCCTCAGCCTCCCGAGTAGCTTGGACTTCAGGCGCCTGCCACAATGCCTGGCTGTTTTTGTTGTTGCAGTTTAGCCAGGGCTTTTCTTTTTTAAAAAGTCTGGCTCTGGCTCAAAGTTCAGTAGCTAGGGCACCAAGCACAAACACCAGAGCTGGCAGGTGCAGGTTCAAACCCAGCCCGGGCCTGCCAAACAACGACAGCTACAACAAAAAAATAGCAGAGCATTGTGGCGGGTGCCTGTAGTCCCAGCTACTCGGGAGGCTGAGGCAGGAGAATCACTTGAGCCCAAGAGTTTGAAGTTGTGTGAGCTGTGACACCACGGCACTCTACCTAGGGTGACATAAAAAAAGGTGGGGCAGCACCTATGGCTCAAAGGAGTAGGGCACCAGCCCCATATGCCAGAGGTGGCGGGTTCAAACCCAGCCCCAGCCAAAAACTGCAAAAAGATTTGTAAAAGTCACTGACCACCACTGACACTTTGGGAAATCATTACTGTAGTTCCCTCCATAAGCATAGTATTCAGAAATAAACCTTTGAAAAAAAAAAAAATGTCTGGCTCTGTCAGGCTGGAGGGCAGTGGAGTGAGCTTAGATCACTGCAGCCTCACTCCTGGGCTCACGTGACTCTTGTGCCTCCGCCTCTGGAGTAGCTGGAACTCACCTTTGTAGCCCAGGTGTTGCTGCTCCCCCACAGTCAAGAAGGGGTCTGACATTAGTATGAAGCCAACCATGCAGGTGGCAGAGGAGAAAGATGGAAAGGACTCGGTCCTTGATGACATAAATTTGAGTCTACACCAACCCTCGATGTAGAGAGCAGGCTGTGAGGTGGCAGGGCCCTCACAGCCTGGGGAACACTCAGAGAATGAACCCCCAACTGCTTCTCCTCCGTTCCCAAAATAGCCATGTTCCTTTCTTCCTGCTCCCTCTGCCAAGTCAGTAGCCTTTTTCTTTGTCTAGTTAACTATGCAGAGATCCTGGAGATCTCTCCCTTCTTTCTCCTAGTCATATGCTAACAAAGTTAAGTAGTAACCACTAAGTCACACAGTTCTTCCTTTGTTTTGTTAACTATGCTGGGATCATTGTGATCTTTCCCTTCTTGCTTCTTGTCGTATGTTAACGAAGTTGAGTAGAAACCATTAACAAGATGGTTTGTCTTTGTTAAAGTCATTTATATTTTCCTATTGTACGTAAGAACAAAACTATGTCTTTTGTTTATGCTATTTCCCCACACTGTCTATGCTACCTCCCCCTGGACAACCCTGTACAGGTACTATAAAACAAAGCTGATTTTGTGCTTTGGGGCTGGCTGCAGCCATCAGCTCAGTCCGTCTCCCATCCCATCCTTTGTTTCCATGTCTTCTCTTGGGATGTATTTTCCTCATTCCCTACCAATTCCACTCTGGTTCGCTCCCCTTCGCGGCACTGGCTCGCGACACCCCCACTCTTCAGAATCACACTCAGGGAAGAGGCTGATTCCTGACCAACAATATCCGTGTCCACCTTAATCTGCAGATGAATCTTCATAGGTCTTTGTGACTCTAGAGCTTATTGAAAAACCTCAATTTCCTTTCAGGAGAATGATTAGCACTCAGTTAATCATTCTGAACCACGTTTGCCTCAGCCAGAGATAGCAGATTTTCATCTGATGGGCCAACTGTGGTCAGTGATGATTCTGTATCTACAACCAGAGGACAGTCCAGAGGAAGGGCTGCCTGGTGGGGAGGGGCACGTCTCACATACCTCTGTGTTCCCAGAGCCTCCAACAGCACCTACCCATGGGAGGCACTCGGTATAAACGCCTGTTGAGTGAATCAGTGAGTGAGCTACTTAATCACTTCTGGTTTGTATCTTTGAAAAGTGCCGTGTTGTAGAAAGCACACTAAAATCTAGAAGATGTCAGGTCCAGGGCTACCAGCCACCTGGTCAGTCTCC
This sequence comes from Loris lydekkerianus, assembly GCA_963574355.1. Lineage (NCBI taxonomy): Eukaryota > Metazoa > Chordata > Mammalia > Primates > Lorisidae > Loris > Loris lydekkerianus. The sequence goes on along the minus strand of CAUYPK010018105.1, from coordinate 56,345 downwards.
TCACCCCAGTCTCAAATTTCTCTCTCTGTGAAATGAGTGCAGCAACACCCACCCTTCCTGGCAAGCAGCTGAGAGAAGGCACTATGCTGAAAATGACCCGGCACTGGCAGTTTTCTGTAGCTGGACCCCTGGCCATCAGTTCCTCTCAGCCAGTGGGACCCTCAGGACCTTTCAGGAGCAGCCTCCTCCGGGAAACCAACCTCAGAAGGGTGGAGACAGACGACCAAAATATCAGAAGTAACTGTAATGAGTGACTCATGGGGATGAGACCGTTAACTCCTGAGCAAACCTCACAGTGATCTTTACAATAACGTAATAAAAGGAGACCATGGAAAACGTTTAGTGCTGCACTGTGACACTTAGATACAAAAGCAGAGATGTCTAGAGGTGTCTCCTTGACAACCAAAAGCAGAGTGCAGGAGGCGTGACCTTCTGCAGCCTATTTCTGTCAAAACAAACATCACTTCATTACATCTGTTCTAAGTGGTGGCCTCTCTGAATTCGCAAATATATATATAAAACAAATACACACACACACATATATATTTTCATTAGAAAAGATTTCCTGTTCAGCTTAAATGATTCAGAAATGAAAATTCCAGGGTCACTAGAGAATCATATTCAAACTATTTACGGCAGTATTCCAGCTCCTCAAGGATCAGAGCCTGTCTACCTCTCATTCCCTTTCCTTTCCTCAGATCTCTCTGAAGGCTTTTCTGTCTTCTTAGAGTATGTCTAAAATCTACACAGTGCTGACAAGGTCTGCATGCTCTGGCCCAGCCTGGCCCCACCCCCTCTGCTGCAGAAGTCCTGTTCCCTAAGTGTGTCAGGTGATCCTCCTGCAGACCCTGCATCCACTGTGCCCTCATTCTAGAACACTTTCACCTAAAGATGCTGAAGACTCTGTCCCCAGCTTCTGCCAGACTCCAGTCGGTGTGTTACCTTAGCAAAGGGGGCTTTCCTGGCTATTCTGCTTCACTAGCAGCTCCCCCCAGCACCCTCTGTCCCCTCCCCCAGCTATCCCCAGCACCCTCTGTCCCCACCCCAGCTCCCCCCAGCACCCTCTGTCCCCTACCCCAGCTCCCCCCAGCACTCTTGGAAAGCAAGTGGTATAGATTTTTGAGATATGTTCAAATTTTGACTCCAATACTTACTATTTCATTAAATATAATGTAAGATGTCATTATTTTGTACATCACTACCCCCCCCCAAATACTGCCAATTAACCATCAGATACCATCAATAGTAAAAGTCATCCTGATCTCAGAGCTTTGAGGATGTGAAAAGCTTGCATCAAAGAATTGATGAAATACAAAAGGAATGTGGCTGAGCCTCTCTGGACCTCAGACTTTCCTTCTGCGAGATGAAAACCATAATGTTTCATTCATTCAGCAAACCTTTATTGAGTGGTTAAGTGTTGGTGCTTTCTTAAATTGAAAGGAACAGGGACAGGCTCTGGTCAACTTAAGCAAAAGGGGATTTACTGCAAGGTAATGGGAGCTCACAGGAACAGGCTGGAGGAGCAGGCTTAGTGATGGGAGGAAACAGGAACCATGGCAACAGCCTAGCAACCGGAGGGCTCTGGCCAAGGCAGAGATGCCATGGGACCCACCTGTCCCCTTGTCCTTGGGTAATGCAGGAGCCACTGATGGATGGAGGTACCCCTGCTGTGGGTCTGTCCCCTCAGACTCTGCATCTGCCGTCCCACCAAGACCACACACAGCAGGGCAGAGGTGAGTCCCCAGAGTGGTCTGGGATATGATTAGGAAGATGAGAAACAAAAGCCAAAAGTCCAAACAAAAGCCAAAAAAAGGTAAATTCCAAAACTTTTAATATGTGCCAAGCATCACGCCCTAAAGAGCCCTGGTCCATGTTCTGACAGAAGACACTGTCCAGCAAGGGAGGCAGGTGTCTCAGAAAAAGCCAAAGGAAACCTGGGCGCTGTGAGTAAGGAGGGCGGGCCATCCGGGAGACAGACTACGCAAACGCTGTGCTGAACCTGCCCATTTTCTTTCTTTTTTTTTTCTTTTCTTGAGACAGAGCCTCAAGCTATCGCCCTGGGTTGAGTGCCCTGGCATCACAGCTCACAGCAACCTCCAACTCCTGGGCTCAAGCGATTCTCTTGCCTCAGCCTCTGAAGTAGCTGGGAGTACAGGCGCCCACCACAACACCCAACTATTTTTTGGTTGTAGCCGTCATTGTTGTTTGGTGGGCCTGGGCTGGATTCGAACCCGCCGGCTCAGGTGTAGGTGGCTGGAACCTTAGCCGCTTGAGCCACAGGCATGGAGCCTGAAGTTGGCCGTTTTCATTTCCGTTTACACAGCCGTCAGCAGCTCTGCCTCAGTTGTTCACTCCCTCTCCACGATGCTTCTTCACTTGGCTTTGAGGAAATCTCATCCTCATGATTTCCCTCCTCCTCCCAGAATTGTGCAGCCCTGAAGTGCCGGATGGCTCTGTTCAGTGTTCAGACCTCTCGTCTACCCTCTTTCCCATAGAGGGTCCATCCAGATACAGATAAGTGGTATCTGTATACCAAAGACAGCCAAATTGTTCACTCAGCCGGAACCCCTGCTCGGAACTCCCGTGACATGTATCCAAAGACGGCTCCACTCTCTGCTGGCTGTGCCCGCATCCCCCCCCCCCCTTCCCTCTGCCAGGCCTGCCCTTACCAGTCTCCTCACCTGAGGGAATGGCAACTCCATCCTTCCACAAACCTGAGAAGGGCAAACCCTGCTGGCCCCAGATCTGGCCGCTTCTCAGACTTCACCACCATCCCCTAGACCCCCATCATCGTGACACTAATAGTTTTTTCCTGTGTTAGAGAAAGCAGTGGGGGCACTCCTGCTGCCTCCAAATCTAATGTACATATATCCATGTCAGACTGCAGAGGTGGCCAGGAAGGACGCAGAAAAAATACTGTTTCCCAATTCAGAGATCTGGAGCCTGGTCATTCCTTACAGGGACATGATAATCTACCAGTTGCCTTGACAGGTGCTGCTAGGGCGGAGCTGCTCTTGCTGATGACGGGAGAACCCTGCGGGAGGGGCTGCACCGGCACCACCACACATTTGGGCCAGGCTCTGGCTGCCGCCCCTCAAGAGGCCCTGGACATAGCCGAAAGAAGATATGGCTTCTCAATCTGGGCTTTTAAAAAGAAATGTTGCCACCTGGTGGACATCTGGTGACATTTTGGAAAAGTATACGTGAACAAATTTTAAAACAAGGGAAGGGGGACATATTTGGAACCTGATTTTTCTTTTATCCTGACCTATTTCATCCTTAGTTGGAAGACTCTTGTTTTACTGTGTGGTTAAATGGGGCTTACTCTTTTTGTAGACACATATCAGGCTTCCGAATTCACATTCATCTAAAAATTAAATGACTGTTGTCCTCTGCCTGTGCCCTGTGTCATACAAGGCAAGGTCTTCTCTTGTTTCACCATCTTGGTAAAGTCATTTCCATTGACTGGGTCATTCCAGGCACCTCTATCTTCCTCTCCCCCAGCCCATACAGTCCCGCCATTTCCTATTGATTCTGTCTCTAACATGCACCTTAACCTACCCAGGGTGAAGCTTGAGACTTTATCTCAAAAAAAGAAAAAGTTACGCAATGGATCCCTCCATTTACATAACAACTTCTAAAATGAAAAACATAGAACTGGGGAGGAGATTTGCAGAGGGGAGTGTGATCACAGAGGACAGCACGGGGCTGCTTGTGATGACGTGAATGTTCCCCATCTTGACTCTGTCAACGTAAACATCCTCATCATGACATTATACTAGCTTTGCAAAACAGTACCATTGGGTGAAACCAGGAAAAGAATGCAGGCAATCCTTCTGTATTACATATTACAACTGTGTACTGCAGGGACACATTTCTAATCTCAATAAAAATTTGAATTAAAAAAATCCAAAGAGGCCCCTGTGCATCGGCCCTACCATAGGGGTGTGACTTGCGGAGACTCATCATCTGCACAAAAGCTGAGCCTCCCCAGAAATCTTGCTGTAGGGGCAGGCTCCAGAGGTTTTGTGGAATTTATTTCCCACCATCTGGTGCTCTTTGTTGTACCAAGGACCTTAAGTTATTTATGCTTCCTGCAGAAATCCTTCGTACTGATGCCATGAGAGGGACTTTCCATCTATGGCCACAGCCACAGCAGAACACCAAGTATCGTCCTGAAAACAAGGAGATTAAGTGAAAATCTAGATTAAAGACCACAGGGAGGCTTCTGGGCTCCTGGAATGGGGGCGACCAGGTTCAAATTCTTCCCTATCACCAAGTGTGCTATCTGATGGACTATCTTTTCCTCTTACCTAAGTGCTTCTATCACTCAAATCCTCTCCATGTACTAAAACAGTGCCTCATGCATAGACATAGCCTTTCCTTTCCTTCCCTCAGTGGCTAGTCTGATGCTGCATTGCAGAGGTTAACCAGCCTCATTAAAGACTGACATCATGACGATATAGTCATGAACACCACTCAGAGCCCAGAAAGAGATACTAAACTATCACTTCCAGTATCCCCAGACCATGCCCCAGTCAGAGTCAGTGCCTCCTGAGCTCTCTCTGTTGGAAACAGATGTACTGGGCCCATTCTTGCTCAGACCAAAGTGTCCCCTGTGTCCTCTCTCCTCAGAGTCCTTGTCCTTCCCTAAAGCTGCCTCTTAGGCAGGGCCTGCAGACCCCACATGTCGTCCTCCCCCCCTGACCCCCGCCACACTGCCAGGAAAACTTCAGAATAATCTCTTTACCCAAAGAGAATATCTTTTGAACTTTATCCTCTTTTGCAATTTTACTAAACTTGTCTTTGTCTCAATCACTCCTATCCAGTATAGGCCCCAATTCTTGCTCTACACATAAGCAAAGGGCCACAGCACGTTTTACAGACAAGAGTAGTCGTTTCCTTCAAAACTGTGTCAACGAAACTCGCAGGTCAATGTTTTCTAAGTTGATGGTTTCAGCCTGCTAGTGGGTCAAGAAATCCACTGAGTGGCTTGCATCCAGCATGGATTTAAAAGATACAAAAGAAAAGATAACACAGTGCATCATATACGGTAAAAAATAATGCACTATGTGTATGATTGTGTAAAAAAAGTTTGAATTCAAAATACGGAACTAGTTTCTGCATTATTTTCTCCACTCAATGGAAACATTAGGAAGGAATCTATGTTTTCTTTTTATGTTTCCACCACAACCCACAGAAAAAAGAACGCTTCCACCAGCTTCCAAGACAGAGCTCACTCCCACCCACACTTTCTGAGGCCCTTCGAAATTGGTTGGCGGCTGACTGATCTGGGCACTTCATGACAGCTGCCTGGTCTGTGAGCTGTGGTTTCTCCTCCTTCATGTGCCTGCACACAGTGGACCCGTCTCCCCATCCTGTACCCCTGTGGGGCTCCCACCCTGGGCACAAGCTGCCTGTGTGAGATAGGCCCAGTGACACTATGTTCTCTGCCCAGACTTCTGGTCTGCAACAGTGTGGGTGAGGCAAGCCAGCCCCTCCATTGCACAACTGGTTAGGCCAGTGAACTAGCTGGTCTCCACTCCTCGCTGGCTTCCAGACCCACCCCCAGCACAGCCAGCCTGACCCTCCTCACTGCTGTTCTACCAAATAAATCTGGTTCTTTGTTTTCTAATTAGCTATTGATCCTTAGATATAAGCTCCCTCAGCCAGCAGCCTTACAGATTTAGGACCAAGAAATCCCTCTTCAAACTCCCAACAAGGGATATATAAGATCTTGATAATAAATAAGTCACATTCTTTTCATGAATATTTTATAACTTCACTCATTTGCTGTAAGGATTCAGGCAACTTTTTATTCTCTGTTAGTCTTGCATTTATAAAATAAACTGGAAAGACCTGGTATTTCCTCCATAGAATTGAAATGATACCTATGTCATGGAGGGCAGTAGAGATTTCATAAGGTAACATGTTTAAAGTTCTTAGGACAGTGCCTTGCCCATAGTAACTCCTTGATGTCTGCTGCCAGTATTCCTGTTATTTCCTTCAACTCTTTAACTTTATTAAAAAAACTTTTATTTTATAAATCATTTCATCCACATATGTATGTATTTGGGTATATACATACACAGTGGGGCCATATGGCCATTTATTGCCACCCTGTATATGTGCAATGACTAGGAATCTAGTTCAAAATACTCTATCTTCATGGGTATCAAAAAAGAGAAAACATGTAGGTCAATAACAGATGGAAAAGAGGATGGGCGCCTGTAGCTCAAGTGACTAAGGTACCAGCCATATACACCAGAGCTGGCAGGTTCAAATCCAGCCCCGGCCCGCCAAACAACAACCACAACCAAAAAATACCTGGGTGTTGTGGCAGGTACCTGTAGTCCTAGCTACTTGGGAGGCTGAAGCAAGAGAATTGCTTAAGCCCAAGAGCTGGAGGTTCCTGTGAGCTGTGACACCATGGCACTCTACCCAGGGCGACAGCCTGAGGCTCTGTCTCAAAAATATAAATAAATAAAAAATAATAGACGGGAAAAAAAAGAAAGATGTGATTTGAAGGAGAATAATGTTAAGTAAGCCTTGTTCTGAGAACAAAGAGAAAGCAAGGCTGTGAGAGAGAAGAAAAGGAGCCATGATAACGGGGCCCTAGACACCAGGGCACAGGTGCCATCTGTGGTGTCATTTTAATTCAGGCACTACAGCCTCACAAAGCCGTGACAATCAGAAAATCAGAACCCGATCCTACCAGCATCCGGCCTGCCCCCATTCTTACCTGTCAAGCATTCAACTCTGTGCCTGCATGGAGAATGGCATTAACCTGTGCCCAGGGGATCTACCCCCACGACACACAGCTCCCACACTGGGATCAGCTTTCACACGAGGCTGGGGGAGACGAACACGCAGACCGCAGCAGGAGGACGGGTCTCGAGTCCTTCCACGGAAGCCCCGGGCCCCAGGCCCCGCCCCGCCCGCGGCGGGCAGCACACAGGCCGTCTCCGGAGTCAGGGCTTTTCATCTGTTTTGATGGCTGGTGGGGCCCCAAACACCGATGTCCGGCACAAAGTACTAAGGAGACACTCGGTAAATATTTGTTGAATAATGAGTGACTGATCCGGACGGTATGGCCACAGCCACAGCAGAATGCCAAGTATCGTCCTGAAAACAAGGAGAGTAAGTGAAAATCTAGATTAAAGACCACAGGGAGGCTTCCGGGCTCCTGGAATGGGGGCGACCAGGCTTAAATTCTTCCCTGTCCCCACGTGTGGCATCTGATCCCGTGTGGGGCGCATTTGTTTAGCCCAAGAGAGGAAACCTCCAGAAACCTACAGCGGTCCACGGACAAAACAGCCACAGCCCCGCAGTCCTGCCTACGGCCCTGCGCAGACAGCCCCGCACGCACGCACGCACGCACGCGCACACGCGCTCGCGCACTCACGCACACGCGCTCGCGCACTCACGTACTCACGCACACGCACATGTACGCACGGGTACCCCAGAACCGCACCGGCACCAGTGCACACGGGAGGGAAGCTGCTAAGAAAGGTTTAAAAATAAGAAGTTTTTTAGAAAACAGAAAAGAAATTCAAAAGAAACAACAAAGACAATGAAAAGAACCAGAAGAAAAACCTCTAAAAATATGTAATAAATACTTTAAAAGAGATAAAAGACCCTGTGTCTATATAACCACAATATTTACTATTAAAAAATAAAAGTATATATGTGGGGTGATTCGGAGTGAAAAGGAAGCAGTCAGAACATAAAAGTTATTTTTTAAAATGCCAAGAAGTCAAAACAACTGTCAATAAAAATAGACATCATTAGAATGCATATACACACATTCTAGAGGGGAAATTCATAACAGATGATGCAGTTTTGGATAAAAGTATGGAACATCATGACATCTAAGAATTCATAAGCATTGAATAAGTTAAGAATAATTATTCGTAACTATTATTCTATATAAAGAGTACATAGCGCCATTAATATAATACTAACACATATTTTTACTATTTTATAAAGACATACACAGATTTTTAAAGAGACTTGTCAAAATTAGATGCACAATAGAATTGCCTATGAACAAGAAGGGAAACGGAGGCAGGAAGAGGGTAAGAAGGATGCTAAATAAGTTAAGAGTGCTGGTGAGAAAGTTCTTCATCCTTTCTCCTTGAGGAAGGAGGAGCAGGCATGCTACTATGGACCTGGAATGCTGAACACTGGTCCCCATGCCACCAGTCTAAGAAAAGAGGTCAGGGTGGCGACTCCCTAATAGATATAAGTAATATGTGTCAAGGGCTTCAAGCCAGTAAGATTAAGAGGCAGGGTCAAAAGCATGATCCATAATTACTGCCAGGTTCCTAAATTCCAAGCAGATTCCAAAAATTCCTCATCTGCCAAGAGCTTTGACAGATTCACAGAGTACTCTGAGTCAAGTCACCAGCAACGCAGCCCTTAAAGTCCTCACAGTACAGACAAACAGAACGTGGCCAAGTCCTTCTGGAGTCAAATTGGGAGCCTCTCTTCTCAGTAAAATGAGGTACCCACAATCTGGCCCTGATCTAGCTTTTGTTCATCCATTCCCTGAGGACACTGCTATGTGTCCAGCAATGTTACAGGTGCTTAGAAGACAACAGTTATCAAAAGAGACACAGCACCTGTCATCCAGAGCTTACAACTGATAGGCAGAGAGACCGTAGTAGCTAACAATAGGTGGAAAAGAAAAATAACGCATGTTTAGCGGTATGGGGAGGAGAGTTCTACTTTTAATTAAGGTGGAGTAAGGAAGCTAGTTTTCCCCTCCCAGTTGAAGCAACCCAAAATAACAGGAAAATATATGAAATGCCAGTTTGTAAAATACTGTACTGCAGGTGACAAAGGACAGTGATTCCTGAGATGGAAGACAAACTCCTCCAGAACACTCCCTTGAGGGAGTTCCAGGTGACAGCAGAGAGGGGAAACTCACCTGAGATGGGGAGATGGAGACCGGACAGATTAAGGCAACTGAAACTCACAGGACAGAGAAGCAGAGAGAAGAGAGCTGTCCAGGAAGGGAGCCCAGAGACTAGTGGAAGGTCCTCCATAAGTGTGACGCAGGACAATGAATTCGTGCAGCTACCCAAGGATGGGGAGGAACCACGGGCAAGGGTTAGAGGTGACAGTGCCGATGTCCCACGGGGCCAGGAATAGTGCCTCTCCCCTCCTCCTACCAACCGGACTGGAAAAATCTCAAGACTTACGGAGCATTGGGCAGACGTATAAGTCTTGCTGCAACAGAAGAAGAATTAGTCCTAGAGTGATAACTGCACCTCTCCTGCTAAACAAATCTTAAAAGCAAGACCTAAAAGGATAAATCTGTTTCCAAGGAACTTAACTATATTCCAGAACAAAGCTCAAAGTTATTTATAGGAATACAAAAATATCAGCACAATCCATCAGAGATGTCTGGAAGCAGATCCATGCCCAAATCAGTACTGGGGCCACAGATTACTAATAAATATAAGGAAAGATGCTCAACCTCCTCATTATCCAAGAAATAGGGAAAAAAAGACACCCCAAAAGGGTTTAAACAGGACAGGAATGTGGTCAGAATACTCTTAAATCAATGGTCCTTTATCACTTTCAAGATTTTAATCTGATATATACTAGATATAATTTTTAAGGTAGTCCCAAGACAGAAATGGTCCATATTTTTATTAAAAAAAAAAAAAAAATACTGAGATAGGGTGGTACCTGTGGCTCAAGGAGTAGGGCGCTGGCCCCATATACTGGAGGTGGTGAGTTCAAACCTGGCCCCAGCCAAAAACTGAAAAAAAAAAAAAAAAACAAAAAAACCCCCCAAAAAACTGAGATAGCTGAATAATATCAATAGTAATGACAGGATTTTAGTACTCTAAAATATCATGTAATACTGGAATACTAAAAGAAAATAGCATTGTAATCACAGTTTCTGAAATTCCCCTTACTCTGAAAAAATGTTTAGGTATTTCAGGAACTGTGCACATTGGAGCCACAGGCAATTCAAGCTCGATACTTAGCATTCTCTCCAGCATCCAAAGCTAAATGAAATTATCAGGTGTGTTATCAGAGGGCCAGAATAAATACTTTCCATTCCCATCTTAGCTCACAGGTCTGCACAGTTGACTGTGTATGAGTCAAAACCCAATAGCGTAAGCTACGGATGAGCCTGTAATTGAATCATCCTCTCTCAGGCGCTTCCTTTTCTGACCCTGCAGGGGCCTATGTTTTCTTCAGGGAAAGTCTTGGGTTAGTGGCTGGCAAGGAGGATGTTTCTATCGAACCATTCAATTACTTACCATCTGAGTATGTGCCATCTAGGGCCAATGTCCAGCTTTTCTGGCTGAGTTCTGGAAATGAGCAAGGGCTTGGCATTTCTCAGACTGCCATTTGTTACCTTAGCTCATGAGGTCTTGGCAGGTGGGAGTTCTGACACTAGGTACCAGGGACTGTGAAGGAGAAAGACTGCCGACCTTTGTACAGGTGGAGGCTGGATTGTAAGGGGGAAAGGGTGAGGGAGGAATGGGAAAGAGGGAGCGATCTGCCCCATCCAGTCCCCAGCCCTTCCTCTGGAGCTGGGCACCCTCCCCTCCTCCTCAGCCTGCTCGTTCACCTTCCCTGGGACACTTGAGTGCCTTGGGAACGTCTTCCAGCATTCCATCTTGGAGAGCAGAATGAAACCTCAATCCCCTCCCCCCGGCCCCAGAAGGAAGAGAGGAGAAGGGAGGAGCAGGCAGAAGAATAAGGAAGAGAAAGAGAGGCAGGAAGAAGGGAAACACCATAGACCCTAAGTACACAAACACTAACTAGTATTGCAGCTTTGCTCCGTTATTATAATTACTACTCAGACCCAGGAAATAATTTAAAAGACATAAACCAATTGTTAAAATGGAAATTTGAGTACACTGAAACCTGAAAAACTGCTAAACTCTAGGTTGCAATTTGCCTGGCTGATAGTCTTCTAGTCCAGTTGTTTACACTAGGGGATGCCCAACTTTCCCCTAAAGGGGCAGATAAATGTTTTAGGCTCAGTCTTAGCCACTCAGCTCTACCATTTTAAAGTACAAGTGGCCACGAACAGTAGGGAAATGGGAGGGTGTGGTTGTGTTCCAATAAAACTTTACTTACAAAAACAGGTTCCTCTGCCCTCTGACCATAGTTAATCAACTCCTGTTCTAAACAATGCCTTTTTTCTTCTTTTGAAAATGATACATTTTCAACATTTTAAAAAGACATGATTCACAGAGAAGCCACACATTCATTATAAAAGAATTCATGCAGTATTAAAAAAAAAAGTAGGTTACCTGAAATCCCACTACCCTGAGAAAATGAGTGGTAGTATTATGCCAAACATCATCACAAAGAGATTCATGTGTAGGTATGTTCTTTTTAGACACAAATGGGAATTATTATGCAGGTCCATAACCTGCTTTCTATGCTTAAAAATACATTTAAGGCATCTTTTTATGTGACTATATTTAGCTGTGTATCTTTTTTCACAGGGTACTTTAGAAGGAGGTACCGTATCTCCTCTGATGGACATTTGGGTTCCTTCCCTGATGTCCTCTACACCTCCGCCTTGGTCCCTGGTTGAATACAAATGCCTACAATGATAGGAAATTCACGAACTCATATATTTGACCTCTAGACAACAGCATCTGGAGACTTCCGCTCTCAGAGCCAGAAAGCTCATACAGACTTAGTAATCAACTAACTTGTGTTAGTGACGCCCTTTAAGACCCCACCCCCACCCCCCAGCCTCTGAAGGCTGCCATCCATGTGAGGGTGGAGCTACACTGAAAGCCTTCTGATCTGCAGCCACAGCTTGGGTCATAGCCCCTGCCTGTGGCAATGCACGTTTCAACAGGTTCTTTGGGGATTTCCAAAACTGTGGGTGCTTCTCCCTGACCTAACTTCTACCTGGGAATATGGCTGCCTCTGACTGAGCAGAAAAACCAGTTTGTAAAACACTTACCCAGGTAACTACTCAAAAGGAGGGCACTCTCCACAACTTCTAGGGCAGGTTTAGACAAAAAGTGCGGGCATATGCAATAGGACAAATAAAACACATCAGGAACAAAGCTGATATCCCATAAAAATTGTTCTCCAGCCTATAGAGACCTGGTCACCCAGAGACTGGGTGATTGTCCTCATTTTTTTCATATTTCTTCACCATCTTTCTGACTAATGCTTTAGTTAGGGTGTTGTTACTGAATATTGTATAGAAGTTCACAGTAGATGGACATATGAATTGCAATTGATTTAAAAATCAACTGTCCTGTGTTATAAAACCATTTCTTTTGTTTGCTTCATGAGGAAGTATATAGCCAAGAAGGCCAGCCCTTCTATACAATTTAATTTCCATAGAATTGGAACTTAGGAGACCATTTTCTTAGGATCTTTTACAGATGAGCAGAGACATGGTGAGGTTGTCATTGTCCCAAGTTTGTCCCAAGGGTACAGTGTTAGTGGCAAAGCCAGGACTTCATCCTGAAGACCTCATCTCCCAAGGCATAAATTTCACTCTACTCTTCTGCCATTCTTCATAGGCAACTGATTTATTTGTTTTAAATGCCATTGAGGGAGGGAGAAACCTAAGGACATAAAAAGGGAAGGAAAAAAGAGTTTAAAAGAAGGCTGGAGAAAGAGCAAACTAGGAAATTAAATAGGTCCGTGTTATCAGGAAGGCAAAAACAACCAGCAATTGCCCCAGTGGTACAGGGAAGACCAAGGTTGGTGCTCCTGGACTGGGCAGTACATTGCCATGATGACTGCCTGTGAGCCCAGGTGGGATCCTGGGGATGGCCGGCCTTCAGTGTGCACCGTGGAGCTACTCCCAGATCCCCTGTTCAGGAAGGACACACTTATTTCTCAGCTGCTTGAATACTAGCCCCCGTATACTGAACAGCTGTGTCCATCACAGACCCTACCTTGAGGAGCTGTTTTGCTAACAGTTACACTTCTCCCCAGTAATGTAGGATAAGGAGATACAATGGCCTAGCACCCCGGATTTAATCTGGGTCAACTCTGAAGAGCCACCCAGCTTCAGACCCTACTGTGCTGCAGACCCAGCTAAGGCCTCAGCTGTATTCACACTGAGAAGCAATTCTCCTTCTGCTCAATCTTGCCCACCTCACTTCCTAACAGGTATATCTCTTAACCACTCACCAACAAACCTTCCCCCAAGGTATGTTTCCACAAATTCAATCTAAGATACCACCCAAATTCATACTTTGTGGGTATCACTCAGTGTCTGAATTAGCACTAAACCTCAGGTTTTGTTTTTTTCTTTTTTTTGAGACAGAGCCTCAAGCTGTCGCCCTGGGTACAGTGCTGTGGCATCACAGCTCACAGCAACCTCCAACTCCTGGGCTCAAGCCGATTCTCTTACCTCAGCCTCTGAAGTAGCTGTGACTACAGGTGCTCGCCACAACACCTGGCTAATTTTTTTTTTTTGCATCTATCATTGTTGTTTGGTGGGCCTGGGCTAGATTAGAACCTGCCAGCTTAGGTGCATGTGGCTGGTGCTTTAGCTGCTTGAGCCACAGGCGTCAAGCCAACCCCAGGTTTCTTGACCTATTATCTCATTAACTTAAACTGCTCTCATTTTCTATACCTCTTTCTGTGGCCAAACTCATCTGCCTACAAGGTAGACCTTCTAAGGTGTGGGGTGCTCACCACCCATGTGTTACACAGATACTTTGGGCGTACCCTATGGGCTTTTTACTTTAATATAGTTATTTTATCTTGGGATTCCCCGGAAACATACCCTGATAAGGATTCAAGTGAAAACGAGCTATTAGAATCCAGGGCAGCTTCGCTGAGCTATGTCCAGAGTCTAGACCTGTGCCGTGACATAATGCCCTGTGTTGGGTTCAATACTCGGCTGTTGCCATCTGGAAATCCTTAATAATTTATGAACATCTTTCATCCTTTATGTAGCACAAATCATGTAGCAGATCCTGATTAGGTTGTATTTCCAGGAAAAACTGGTAGGGGAGTAGACAGCAAAACCTGAAGAGAAAGGACAAGCAAGGATGTGGTAGCGAGCAGAGCCCCACGGGAAAGAGGCGACTCTGGCCTAACCATGCAGAGAGCCCTGCAGACCCACCCAGGAGACGGCCCAGCATGGGCAAAGGAGCTGGAGTATTCACACTATCACGCTAGTTAAAGGCAAGGTGTTTGTGGGCTGGGAATGAGGGGAGGACATTAACTCCCAGATGCTTATAGCTGTCTTGTGCAGGAGAAAAGCAAATCCTGCAGAAGGGAGTGCTCTGACAAGCAGCAGGTGCAAGCAGGTGGGGCTGCGCGCAAACCTGGAACCAGCATGCCCAGCACTGGGAAAGACCTGGTACTGCCGGGCACTGACAGCAATTGATGAAGTGGGCACGTGCTCTAACACGGACGAGGGCAAGAAACTGGAGCTTGCTTATGAAATCCAGGATTTCATAATTGCAAGGGTAAGGTATGTATGAAAAAAAAAAAACAAAAGCGAGTCCATCAAAAATATTAATTAAAAATGGGAGGTACAGTGATGTTAAGATAGAACGTAAACACTGAAATTTGGTAAACACAACCAGAGTTAGAAACAACAGTGAATCCAGGGCGGTGGGTAAAAGCACAAAACGTGTGAGGCCAGGTGCCTGGAGTTTCAAACCTGGCTCTGCCACTTCCACAATGTGTGACTTAAACTTCCCGTGCCTACCTTCCAGGGTTGAAAGATGGAATATATGTAAAACACTTTAAAAAGTAACATCTGCCATGCAGGAAGTGCTGGGTAAATGTTAGCTATTACAATTCCTGCCTTGGTGGTTCTTGAACTATCTGTGATAATCTGTTTTCAATCTGTTGCAGGCTGATGCTTTGTACAACATGATATATACAAAACAGGTAAGGAGAAAAATAGAATCCAAGGCTACATTTTTTAATGATTTAAATTTAGCATAAAATTACGGTCAAACTACTAAAAAAGTTTCTACATGTTCAGTTTCTGGGTCCATTCCATTGCAGATAAGTCATGGTGTGCAGACTGCCACTACAGTGTCACTACAGACCACTCTTTGGATAGCATCAAACTAGAGAGCCTTCAACAAGCCTCTTCAGTTCTTAGCGATTCTGCTCCCAGGTTTTTGCATAAGACTAACAAGACAAGAATAAAATTAAGTCCATGAGGGCTCATACTAAACTATAAAGTGCCCAGGATGGGAAATTATTAGTGGAATGGCTATAGAAGGTGATGTCTGGAAGATACAAACCCCAGTAGGTGACTCCCTCAGTCCCTAGAGGCGTCAGGCTGTCCTGTTTAGGGTATATACATTGAACTGCTAGTATCTGGGAATCAGGCGAGCATTTCCTAATGCTGTACAGATTAGGAACTAAAGGGCTTCTTTGGTAGGCTGTGGCTGGCAACCCAACAAGCACCGAGATCCACAGGTTGTTAAGACCACACTCCGGGAACCATCCACTTCCTCTACCTACCCCGCCCTTGCTGCACTCGGTACAAACGATCCTACCAGGCGGATACTTGAGTGGAGGTCAGCTGGAAAACAAGAGGAAAGCCGCCGCCCTCGCTGCAGTCCCAGTGCCCGCAGCCCGGGGGCCCACTTCTCAGCCGGTGAAACTCGGTACAGAGGCGTCCCTCCAGGAGGGTTTTAGACTCTGTAGGGAAGATGAGACAATTAGGCTTTCCCGCCTGAGGGCCACGAGGAGCCAGATTATTTTGAGTAAGGATGATTAGTCAGGCAGGTGTCTGTGCTTTCTTAAGTAATGGTCATTAGGCTTGATTCAGAGCCACTGTTGTTCTGGCCACTACTTAAGGCTTTCCACCTGGGGGGAAGCTTCGGTGCTTGCTCACCTGTCCCCCGCAAGCCGCCTGCAGGGCGCCCCACGGGTCTGTCGAATCCCATGTAAACCTTCCCGCCTCAAACCCTGGCAGTACAGATTCCATTTCAGGTGTGAATTCTGCCCACACTGGTTCTAACTGACCTACTTTGGCCTCACCTTCTCTCTTATCTCCACCCTGTTGAACAAGACAGCAGCTACCCAGGGATAGTGGAGAAGTCTCCAGCTGGATGGTAAGATTTCTGGCTCCCATCTTCTTTACTCTTTCTGGACGTTAAGCTTTTTGAGGGCAAACTCCCAGGCTGACTCGTTGTTGTAACTCTGTCACCTTCACCGTCCACACAGCAGGTGTTCAACAACCTAGTGAACGCTGTATGGAGAGTACGGTTCTGAATCCGTCCAGAAAAGCCCAACCAATTCCAAGTACTTCCACCAGCAGCACCCTGCCGGGGGTGGGGTGGGGTGAAGGGGGCGCGCCAGCGGGCGAACCGGCTCCAAACGCAGCCATCCACAGTTGAACCTGCCCTTTCCGGGAAATTTCGTCTCTCGGTGGCCCCAGGGCCCTTCAAACGTTCCTGTGACTGTTTTCCTCAGAAACTGCTGGAGCGGAGCCGAACTTGTGTAGGGTTTGGCAGCCCTGGTCTCTGAGGCCCGGGGCACGGGGCGCAGGGGCCGGCACGGCGCTCACACGCCAGGACTCGCGGGGAGGAGGGGCGGAGGCGCCCGGAGCCCTGACCTCTGATCCTCGGCCCCCCGGCGCGAGTTTGGGTAGGGGGCGCCACCAGACGTCCTCCGCGCTTCGCCTGCCCGGCCCCTCCCGAGTCCGGCCGGGACGCGGGCCGAGCGCGCTCAGCCGGGGCGGGCGCGGAGCAGAGGCCGCTGCTCCGGGGCCGCCGCCCGCCCGTCGGGCCGCCCGCCCCGCCCACTCTGCGAGGCGGAGCCGGAGTCGCAGCGCGGGAGGAGGCGAGGTCGGCGCCGTCTCCAGGAGCCCTTGGAGACCGAGTCCCCGGCGGCGGCGGGGACAGCGCAGCAGCGGCGGGTGAGCGCAGAGCTGTGGGCGCCGGGGGTGACCAGGGTCCCCTCGGGGGCAGGGACGCGGCGCCAGGCGGCAGCTAGCGAGGTCGGGGCCGCCTGCGATTCCCGGGCGCTGGGAAGCGAGACGAAGGGAGGGAACGGAGGCAGGAAGGAAGGAGGGAAGAGTGTCCTGGAGGGCGGGGACTGGTCCGGGCTTGGGCGCTGGAGAGAGGGTGGAGGGAGGGCTGGGGACGCCTCGACGGGCGGCGGCCGGGGAGCTGGGGCCGGGAGGGCTGCGGGTTTCTCGTCCGCGACCATGCGTCCCGAGTGGTGTGGGGGGACCCCAGCGTCCCCAGCCCCCTCTGGCGGTGCCTCCTGGCTTCGGAGGAGGACTGGCGGCTGGGAGCGCCCGGCACTCCGCGCCTCCTCTTCCGACTGACTTTTCCCTTCCTTTCTTGAGACTAACGGGCGGGGATGCGACCCTGGGAGCCGCTAGGATCTAGCGGAGAAATAGTGGGTCGCAGAGAGGAGAAGCCAGAAGGGAACCCCACTCGGTGACCTGGAGGCCCCCGACTGCATTTGCAGATGGTACAGGAGAGGTCGAGAGCCAGTCCTGCGAGCTTATTTTTTTTTTTTTCCCCTTAAAGTATCGTCCAAGCAACTACCCCGTGGTCAGGGCGAGGTCTTTATTACTTTGAGGGCGCATCAATTAAAGCTAATTGGAAGACGCTGTAGCGTCACTCTGCGTCCTGTAAACTTGGCTTCTATCACTCAGAACTTGGTGGGGAAGCCGGGGCTCTTGCTAAACCACCGCGGTGGAGGGAAACGTCGGACACCTGGGGATCTGAACGAGGGAGCTGCCCAGACCTTCACCTTGTGGTCAGTCTGTCCGGGCGTGGTCGAACCAAGCAGGGGATGGAGGAGGACACAGCCCAACCCAGGGCTGGGCGGGAGGCCGCGCGCCCGGGCGCGGTTAATGGCTTCCCCGGGTGGGAACGACCCGGGGACTCGCGAACCCGGTGGCGCTGGACGGACCGCACGTGACTCGCTTCCTTCCCATCGGTTCCTTCCTCTCCCCGGTCGTCTCTGCCGACACGGTTTACGTTTCCTGGGGCGGTTGTAGCTTCGCCTGAATAGACTGTCTGTAATGAATCTCTTGGCTGTTGTCGGAGGCAGGGTCTGTGTCTGTTCTCTATTTTAAAAGCGGACTTGGCGCTGTTTCTGGAATGCTCGTCACCAGACTGCACCGCTGCCAGCGCCTCTCAGCTCCGAGTGAATTATCGCAGGATCGCGGCCCTCACCTAGGAGAACCGGGAAGGCAGGCAGTCTGCAAGGAGGGACTGAATGCTGCTGCTGCCAGAAAGGTCACGTTCAGGTTAGGGAGCTAGGTGGCTTTTTTAAAAATTGCATTTACAAGCCCTCTTTCCAGTAAACTAACATGCTATTCATGCGCAGAATTTTCAACTAATCAAATGTTTTAGAGACTTAAGTAAAAGGACTTTTTGGATGGAGTAGTCAGTCCCTTTGCCTTCCTTAATAGTTAAACCAAGGCTTTTTGGTGCTAGTTAAGTCCAAAAACTGAACAAACCACATCTTTAGACTTTACAAATAATGAAGTCTGATTTTTGCTGTTTTTACACCCTAGTAATCTAGGCGTCAAAGCCTGAAGGAGCATAGGGCATTTCTATTTGTGTAGAAACACATATATCAACTTGCGAGTCTGTTTCAAAACCATGTTTTTGTAACTTTTTAGCCTATGTAGAAAGCTCCAATCTTTGAAAAACTAGCCGTCTAACAACTGAATTTGGGGGGTTGTGTTCTGGTTTTAGAGCTTGACAACCTCCCCCACCACCTTTTCTGAGAGCAAAAGGGCTTTGTTCAAAACTTGGAGTTTTAACTAATACAGAATCAGTCTTTTTATGTAAAAAATAAACCCCTCTCTAGTGGGAAAAACAAGTTAGAATGTCACTGTTGGAGTTTTATTAGGTGGTTTATTTATTTATTTATTTATTTTTTGAGTCTTTTATGTCAGCTTAACTTTCACAACTTATCTAGGTTAAACTTTTCTGAACCCTAATTTGGAAGTGGTTTGAAGTATGGGCTTAGTCAGGCAGACTTGGATGAGAATATTTAGCGTTTCTTAGGTTTGTGACATGGGGAGAATAGTTGGTCTCTAGAGTTCTTATGAAACTGAAACAATCCTTGGAAAACACAGTGACTGAACCTAACCCGGTAAATACTAAAAACGTTAATATTTTAGTTAAGCAGCAGGCTAGTGAATAAATTGCAAGGTGGCAGCTTAGAACCTTCTGGAAATGCTAGATCAATTTTAAATTCTAAAGAAGGTATCTGATCTGTGTGTGAATTGTGTATGTATTATGTTTCTACCATAGCAGTATAATTATGATTAAAGGATTAATAGTTTTAACACGATTTTAGTGTTAAAGGAACAGTTACATAGTAATTTTGACTGACAGCCAGAAACATTTCATTATCTTTAAAAGAATTTATTTCAAATAGTTGTTAGCCCTGAGTGGAGAATAGAAGTGTTTGTCTCTAAGTGCAACTTTTAATTAAAAATATGGAAAAAATGTGACCCAAGGGTATCTGTTTTTTTTCATGTACTGATGTCCAAGGCCAACAGATATGCCATAAAGTGTTAGGAGTGATTGTCAGTCTTATTTTTAAACTTTCGTAAGGATGAGTGTTCAGTTAATTCAGGGAATCATATCATTGAATCACTTGCTACAATTTGCAAAATCTTAAATGCTTCCATCTTTAAAACCTTTTTAAGCTTTTTTCTTTAACGCACATCAGGTGCATGGAATGGCAGATCCAGCATTGGCTCATGGCATAGGGGATCCACTTCACTAATGAGACAGGTGGTGAGGTGGCTAGTAACTGAAGGGTACAGTGTTATGAATGGTCTGTCACATTGTACTGAAGCAGTGGAGAATTTGATTAAATACTCTTCACTCCTAAATCAATGATGGGTTCCTGAGTCATAGTTCTAGGTGTATAGACTGTGGGCAAGTTAATCTGTGTTGCTTCAGTTAAGTGTTGTGAGGAGTGAAGGAGTTGATTTGTGTAGAACAATTTAGAATAGTACCTAGGCAGGGATCTTCAAACTACGGCCTGTGGGCCACATGAGGTGGTGTGATTGTATTTGTTCCCATTTTGTTTTTTTACTTCAAAATAAGATGTGCAGTGTGCATAGGAATTTGTTCATAGTTTTGGTTTTTTAAACTATAGTCCGGCCTTCCAACGGTCTGAATTGGCCCCGTTTAAAAAGTTTGAGGACCCCTGAAGAGTCTGTGTTTAAGAAATATATATATATTTTGAGGCAGTTCTCAAGCTGTCACCCTCAGAGTGCTGTGGCGTCACAGCTCACAGCAACCTCAAACTCTCTTGTGCTTAAGCGATTCTCTTGCCTCAGCTTCCCAAGTAGCTGGGACTACAGGAACCTGCCACAATGCCCAGCTATTTTTTTGTTATTGCATTTGTCATTGTTTTTAAATGGCTTAGGCCTCGGTGTATGTGGCCTGTGCCCTACCCACTGAGCTACGGGTGCCACCCTGTGTTCAATCAATGTTAACATGAAGATTGAGATTTTTTTCTTGTTTTGAACATTAAATTTTGTAACAGGAAAACAGCTCTACAAAGTTTTAACACTTCTACCAAATCTAAAAGTGCTCAGTAATTCTAAGACTGGTTGGCAAGACTTTTAAAAAGAAAATTAGGCAGTCATCATTGTGTCCTTTACATGTAAAACCAGTTGCAGTATTTGTTCAAATTCTCCTGGATCTCACCCATTTTCCTTATTAGAAACTAATCAGTAATGCATGAAGTCTGCTATAGTTTTTTGGAAGGGGACAAATGGCATGTACAGTTAGTATATTACAATTCAGCTAGCTTAAAATGGCTCATAGACCATGGATTTTAAAAGGCTAGAAGAAAATATGGACAAATGGGGGGTGAATTACTGTGCCCCTGCCTTTTCACCAGTGACCACATATAATGGTGTTAATAGTTATTTGCCTATAAAAGCAGGATTTTGTTTCAGAAAAAAAACTTCTGTGGCACTAATTGAATGTCCTTTAAATATCAAAACCTTTTTTCATTGGAAATTGTTTAGTAGTAAAAGGGTGATCTTCATAAGAAACTTAAAGTCCACCAACAGATTATCGACATTTGTATACAGACCTGATTTTATGTAACTGGTAACTTCCCCAGGCTGGCATTAACAAGCTGTATTTGTGTAACACCTGCAGTGTATTAGACACTAGGAAGGTGGTGCTAAGGAAGACATTGAACCGCCCTGGTTAAACTGAGTGCCGATTGATAAATTACAGCACAACTGTGATTGTTTTTTGATCTATATCCTGGGCCCCTTAGCCCTTCCCATGTATATGATCTTACTCCTCACAGCAGCCCAGACAAGGAAGCTGAGGTTCCCTAAAGGCCTGAACCTCGATCAGGGGGCAAGAGTGGAATTTGATCCAGAGTCATTCTGATGCCAGGTCTTATGCCAACAGTGCTCTGCTGAGAATTGAGATGTGTCCATCTGGAGGGGTGAGTGAAGAGGGTTTCAGGGAGGCAATTTGGTATAAAAGCTATAAATAAGAGAAACTCTTGAGTGAGACTATCTCTGAGGAGATGACTTCTCCCTCGCCGTGGGTTCACCACTTTTCAGCCTCAGCAAAGCTTCCTAAATGGCCGTGAGACCCAGCAGGCCTGAAACGAACACAGGCCAGGGCCCTCAGTGACCTGTGGATGGTCCCCCTCTCATTTCTGGTCTCTTAAATGGGGCTTGAAGGAACTGACCTGCCAAAGCCTGTCCTAGAACAGTTCATGCCAACAGGTCCTGATCCTGCTCTTCCCTCCCAGGAGTAACAGTGAACAGGCAGCTTGGATTCAGGGCGGAGCAGAAGGCAATCTGCACCACTTCTACCTGCATTGTTCCATGTATCCCAGAGTCTGTCTTGAAGATCGGGCATCAAATGCTTATCATGTCAGTCTTCATGGGGAATCAGGAGTGCTTAGCTGAGTGCCTGGCTTCCATCCTGTGACAAGCAAGGTTTTTGTCTTTTAACAGTCCGTATTTCAGAAGATTACTGTATATTAAAAACCAGAGTGTTGTAGACTGTTACAACTCTTGCTACTTTCATTTCTATTGGAACATTAGTAGCTAAAAACTTTTTTCAGGTCTTTAATGAATCACTTGCTAAGAATCTTCTGTAACTTCCACATTTGAGAGGAGTGGGTGACTTTGGGGCCAGCGTCAGAAGGAAGTACTCTGTTTCCTTACATGAGAGGTTCCCGTTCCCTTCCCAGCCAAGGCAGAGGGATGGACATAGAATCTCCTCTAGTGGATGGAGGAGAGAAGAGTAAGCTCTGGCTGAATCTGAGTTGGTGGTGTCACAAACGCTCTGTGGCATGGTGTCTGGATCGGTTCTCACTTGTGTTCTGTGCGTGGGAAATGGCTGTGTGCAGACTTGGGCCCACTGGGGGTGGATGCTTAGCTTCACTGGTATAGAAGAATCAGGCTTTACTTTAGCTGCAGAAGCCGCCAGCCAAGATGTCCCTGACTACTGGACACTAAACTCTTAACCCCCCTGGGACCCTCTGACCCATACCCCAAGCTTGTGACCCCAGAATTTGTCTGCTTTTTGGAGAGCGATCATTGCAGAAGAAAAGCACAAGGCTTCTCAGGACTCAGACTGAAAATCATTAAATCCCAACATGAGCTAAATGTAAGAATGGGAACAGGAATCAAAATCCGTGGACTCTGAGGCTGACTGAAGGTCTCATGGAGGTAACTGTACTCCAGGTTTATTCTGCCAGAATCTCAGGCGAGTTACAAAGGTGCTGACAGGGTGCCTGTACTGTACCTAAAGTAATGAAACCTTTTGAAAATACTAGACACTGGCCTGTGAATTAGACTGCTGGGCTTCATGTGGGTGTATAAGGTCCTGATTGGCTGTTGAAGTAAGTTGTCATAGGCAGGCTGGATGTCTGGCCAAGAGGCAGAAAGACTGAATCATGACATCTGGCCAGGGCTGCCTTACAGTTGTACTGGTGCTTCACTGCATGAGGGTACCTGGCCATGGAGGCAAAAGTGAGGCTCGAATCTGTTCAAAACCCTGTGCACCCTGGGGCAGGACTGCCTCTGTAGAAGGGGTGCTTTCTGATACTGGGGCAGGTCTACACGGAGAGGCCTTTTTTAAAACTCAAAGGCGCAGTGTGTGGCTAACAGCAGCTCTGCTTCTCAAAGCCCCTTCAGCCACAGTAGCTCTCTACATGCCATGAGCTGGCAGAGCCTGGCACATGAAAGTGGCATAAACGGCAGTAGAAGGAAGGCATGAAACTCTGCTCTCTGTGTCATGAGCCAGCGGGGTCCATGAGCTGGTGTTTATCAGAAAAGTCCAGCTGATCTTATTTGCTGGGAAACACGTTCAGAGGGACATCCCATCTAATGGGCCTTTCTCAGTTCACTTCCTTAGGGGGCAGGTAGTGACCAGCACTTGGGGTGCTGTTAACACTGCTAGTTAACCCACCAACTGGCTCAGCATTTAAATGCTGGGGTTCCCTGCAGGCCTTACGTGGTCTGCCTGATGCAGGGAGTGGAGTGGTGGTGACTCCTGGGAAGATGGAAAGGGATTAGTGTTTATTGACCAGCTGTGGGCCCTGCCTTTGAGGACAAGGTGCAAGGGGTAAGAGCCTTTGGAACTTAGCTATGAACAACTGCTTCTGGAAAAAGACTTGTAGTTTAAGCTAAGAGGAGAGACTTTTTGCCACAGCTACCCATGACTAAAAGTTGATCTGTGTCCCTGAGCACCAGCCCACACTTCTTGCGTGCTTTCTCTTTTACATTGATCCTCCAGAAGGTCGACTGTCAGGAACTCCTCTGGCTGCTTTCCTGGGAGGTGTCTGCATAGCAGGTAGGCTCAGCCACCTTCATTGTTCTGATAAAAAAACTCCCTCGTACTTTGGACCTTGGCCTTGGCCTTCTGACTTATGGAGAGACCACACCTTCTGAAAAACAACACGTACAGAAATGTGAATGCCTTTCACGTTTAATAGGTCAGGATTCAGCCTTCACACAAATTTAGATCGCCAAAGCAAGACTAGCATGACAATTCCTCAATTCCTAATAAGAATTCCCTGTTGAACTTAAGTAGCAAACTCAACCTGTTGCATTTACAGTATGATTTCACAAAATTCTAGTCCCAACTTCTCAGGAACATTACTCTATTGAATTAAGCAGAATTCTAGCACGTGCTTTGCCCTTTTTTTAACATAAATACTTGATAAGCAGCATGCTTCAGCCATTACTGTCTAAACCCAGAGAACAAAGAACTGCCCGTGGTGTTGCCGGGGAGGTGACCCTGGTGAGGTGACCCTGGTGTCTGCGTCTCTGCTTCCCATTCACCCACAGTTCTGCCTGCCTTCTGGGTATGCACTCAGCACCACCCACACCCAGCAGGTTACATAAAGCCAGGCAGAAGTCCACTCCCCATGCTCTTCGCACTTACTGCTGAACTCTGGACTGAGATGTTCATGGGAGCACTTGCCTGCCTGGCCTCAGGTTTTCTAGAGCTGGTGGAGTGCCACCTTACTGGTTTTCCAAACTGTTATTCTGGTCTCACACCTATAAAAATAACTTATATAACCTTTTCTTAAAAATATGAAATACATTTAATTGGTCTTCCAAAACCCTCACAAACGTACAAAAAGGTAAACAGTGAAAAACCTTGCTGCCGTCTTGTCCCCAATCAGGCCTTTCCCATAGCAATTTGTAAATACAAGCAAGAATAATTAATTTAATTTAATTATTTAATTAATTTAAAAATAATTAATTTTGTCTCTTTCATAGAAGTTGGTGTATATGGTCTGGTGGGCCCTGCTATTTTAAATTAGCTGTGTATCCTGGAGGTCACCCTCAGCCTCTCCTGCTGACAGGATGATTTCCATCGTGTGGCTGTATGGTGGTTTATCTCGCCACTGCCCTGCTGCTGGGCACGGGGCTGTGTCTAGTCTTTCGCTTTCAAAACCAGTGCTGTAACGAATAAAGCATAGTAAGTCATCTTGCTTTTGTGAAGGTGTATCCCAAGATTGATTCCCAGGAGTGGGACTGCTGAGTCACAGGGCTCACCAGTCCCCTCTGGAAGGGTTGAATCCTTTTGCCCTCTCATTGTCAATGTATTGGGTGGCCTAGTTCCTTACAGGCCCACCAGCAAGAGTGTCAGCTTTTTATTTTTCCTGATCTGTTTGAGAAATGGTCATTTTAAAATAGTTTAAATTTTCTAATTGAGTCAGGTGGCTGGCAATTTGGGGCCGTGTGTCTTTTCCTGCCTGTTGTGTGGGCTGGTAGACTCCTGTGGGCACTACTGACCTTTCTTCCCGCATCTGTCAGAATCTCTTAAATACAGGCTGAAGAATGTGATGGCTCTCCTGGGCCCGCGGGAAGAGTGGGCTGCCAAATTGTCAGTGCAAAATCAAGAGAAGTGGAAAGTGGGGTTTTATGCCAGTTGCTAATGTCTGAATTATAAATAGTTTTTGGCTCAATGGTGTTATTAAACTGCTGCTTCTCCAAAACCATGATGATCTAGTCCAGAATTTCTCCCTCTTAAATAAGAAGAAAAAATTGAGAATATATAAATTTCAAATACGAAATCGTAAATCTAGACTTTTCCATTTACATGCTTCTGAAAGGTGATGCATGCTGCTTTTTTATTCCCCGAATGTCGGCTCCTGTTCCCTCTTTGATCTCACCGTCAGGGCTGTCTATTTTGTTTCCAAGGTGAAAGGAAGGTAAGAGAACAACGGAAGGAGGCACACCGGAGCCCAGGGTTCTGCAGACCGTGTGGGCCAGAAGTTGTGCAGAAGCATCTTTTTGAGGTGCTCTTTCAGTCAGCTCTTAGGATACTATTTGAATATAAAATTTCCATCTTTTAAAAATGGAATTCCACCAAAAAGGAAATTATGGTTTGGTGGAAAGATGACTGGTTTTGTTAGGACTGCCTCTTACAAATCTCTAAAGTTGGTCTGCATCTCCATCAAAAAAACCCACGGCAACAAACTCAGAAGTTCCTGCACTAGCAGGGAGTGGCCCGTGAAAAATCCCCAAAGCGCATCTAATCCTCCAGGCCCACTTCTGTTTCTCAGCTCCT
This sequence comes from Loris lydekkerianus, assembly GCA_963574355.1. NCBI lineage: Eukaryota > Metazoa > Chordata > Mammalia > Primates > Lorisidae > Loris > Loris lydekkerianus. The sequence continues at coordinate 30,333 of CAUYPK010018105.1, read as the reverse complement.
GAACGTGTAGGTTCTGACTTTTACAGAGGTAAAGCTCTCTGGGTCCTTTTTATTTTTCTAGCACTGAGTTCACCCTGTTGGGGTAGTATTGTGTCTCTCACTATGGTGTCAGTGCCAAAAGGACAGGGTCTTGGTCTCATTCTGTCCCGAGTACCTGGAGGGATAATGTAGCACCTTTGGGCCCCAGACCCATGATGGATGAATGTTTCTGGACCCAGCTGGGTCTTTGTGGCCAACTGCATTGGGGATCCCACGTCACAGACCTGGGAGAAGTGTTAGCAGACCCATGGCCTTGGGCAGGATGTCTCCCCTCTAGCTCCTCTGGCAGCGTGCATGGTGGTAGAGAGCTTGAGTTTGCAGTCTGAATCTCTTGGACAAATCATCTGATCACTGAAATCCTGTTTGCGCATCAGCAAAGCAGAAATAACACCAAATTTCAACAAATCTAGGGCATCGCTGCTTACGAGATGTGCCATTCCAGGTGTGCCACCGAGAAAGGGCTGGCAGACTAGAGTCCACATCAGCTGTGAGTTGGTCCTCTGTGGCTGCTGTGGCAAGTTCCCACAAATTTCGCAGCGTAACAACACAAATGTAACATTTCAGCTTTGTAGGTTGAAAGTTGGAGGGGCTTTTCTCCTGGATTTTATGAGTCTGAAGTCCAGGTGTCAGCCCCTGGGCTTTTATTGGGTGGCTCACTGAGATTCAGAGTCAAAGCCAAGTTCCCTGTAGTTCTAGCACTGAGGACACGTTTCTTTGTAATCTCTCAGCTGAAGGCCACCCTCAGTGCTCAGACCTCTCTAGTCTTTACCTTTGAAGCCTACATCTCAGAGCCAGGAACCCACCCTCAGAGCTCAGACCTCTCTGGTCTGTCTTTACCTTTGAACCCTACATCTCAGAGCCAGGAACAGCCTGACAAGTCTCCTCATGCTTGGAGTCTGTCTCATTTCTCTGCTGCCAGCCAGAGAAAATTCTCTGCTTTTAAGGATTCATTTGGTTAGGTTGATTAGATTGAGGCCACCTATAGGATACACCTTCTATATCAAGGCCTGTAACCTTAATTGAATAAAGTCCTTTTTGTCATATAATGTAATATTCACGTGTCAGGGTGGGGACCCTGTGGCCCGGGAGCCACACGTGGCCTTCTGGATCCTTGAGTGCAGCCTTTTGACTGAATCCAGATTTGATGGAACAAATCCAGACTTCACAGAACAAATCTCAAGAGGATTTAGTCAAGAGGCCACATTTGGGGCCTGAAGGGTGACAGGTTCCTCACGTGTGTGGGCGTTGTGCGTGCCGTGGAGAGTTCTGCCGCTATCAGGGATGTTAAGATGTGAACAGGATGTGCTAAGCGCTGACAGAATGCTATCTTTGGCTTAGGAACAAAAGTGCTGGGGGGGTGATAGCAAGAGCTCTGGGGTTAACTGTCATGGTTATAACTGACACTGTGATACTAGTGGTCACATATCCATAATGTTTGATCTTAACTGGCACCATTTGTACAGTTAAATGCGTTGATCAAACACTTCTCAAGACAGTGTCCTGGTAGGAAATTTGGTGGTGGTGGCTACTGTTGCCCTTTGAGGGCCAGCTACATCCCAGCATGTGCGAGGACTGTCACACACTTTCTCCTTGTCACTACCATTGGAGGTAGAGTTCTATCTGCAGGTGAAGAGGTGGGTTCTGGGCGGCTGTGCATACTGTGGTTACGTTGAGTTGGGGGTGGCATCTGCTCCAAACCCAGATGCATCTGACTTTGCTGCCTGGGGTTGTTGACCTGTAACCCTGCATGACAAGTACAGCAGGAGAGCCCAACACGGCGGCAAGGGGCTGAGTGTTGTCTTTCTCTGGTGCTCAGATGTTTCTTTGCAATTAGAAGTTGAGCACATTGGAGCGGCACTTGTGGCTCAGTGGGTAGGGCACCAGCCCCATATACCGAGGGTGGTGGGTTCAAACCCGGCCTGGGACAAACTGGAACAAAAAATAGCCAGGCATTGGGTTTGGCGCCTGTAGTCCCTCCTAGACTCAGGAGGCTGAGGCAAGAGAATCGCCTAAGCCCAGGAGTTGGAGTTTGCTGTGAGCTGTGTGATGCCACAGCACTCTGAGGGCAGTAAAGTAAGACCCTCTCTACAAAAGTTTAGCACATTGTGGACGAGGGTCCTGTTTTTTCAGTTTTTAGTAGCACAAAGAATGATTTTCTTTACTTACCGATTACCTACCCTAATGGGGATACAGCTATGAACAAGATTCAAAATTCTGGATCTAAACCACAATAGTAAGGTCCATTGAGATACGGAGTGCTGTGAAGGCAGAGAAGTGGAGGTGGGGACAAGTGGCTCGGGCCGGGTGTGGCTGCCTTGGACAGGGCCAGGAAAGACCACTCTGTGGAGGTGCCCTTGAGCTGAAAGCTGAGTGAGGAGGAGACAGCCAGGAGAGATCTGGGGTGCATTCCAGGTAGAAAGCTGAATGAGGAGGAGACAGCCAGGAGAGATCTGGGGGTGCATTCCAGGTAGAAAGCTGAATGAGGAGGAGACAGCCAGGAGAGATCTGGGGGTGCATTCCAGGTAGAAAGCTGAATGAGGAGGAGACAGCCAGGAGAGATCTGGGGTGCATTCCAGGTAGAAAGCTGAGTGAGGAGGAGACAGCCAGGTGAGGTCTGGGGGTGCATTCCAGGTAGAAAGCTGAATGAGGAGGAGACAGCCAGGTGAGATCTGGGGGTGCATTCCAGGTAGAAAGCTGAATGAGGAGGAGACAGCCAGGTGAGATCTGGGGTGCATTCCAGGTAGAAAGCTGAATGGGGAGGAGACAGCCAGGTGAGGTCTGGGGGTGCATTCCAGGTAGAAAGCTGAGTGAGGAGGAGACAGCCAGGAGAGATCTGGGGGTGCATTCCAGGTAGAAAGCTGAATGAGGAGGAGACAGCCAGGTGAGGTCTGGGGTGCATTCCAGGTAGAGGGAGCAACCCTGCAGGGGCCTCACGCTGGAAACAGCTGCAAGGCACAGAAAGCTCTGAGGAGCTTGGAGGGAGGAGTGAAGGTGGGGGTGGGAGAGGGTTTGGAGGAGGCAGGGCCTCACATAGTTTGGATTTATTGAAAATGCAAACAAGCCTTCATAGAGAAATACTTTGTAGAGGGCAGGGGGAGTGTGGATCCTGGGTACTCACTGTGTGTGCTGTTTCCAAAGTGAGGAAAGCTCAGGTTTGTGGAACTCCTGCTTTTAAACAATCCTAAGTATAACCAGAGCAAAGGGGACCGTGAACAGGAGGGAAGTGGTTTAGCAGAACTGGGGCTAGAACGAGTAACTGCCTGAATTGAATCAGCTCAGTCTCTAGGATTTTCCCACAGCACAACTTTAGACTGACTTAGATTCTCCAAATTCAGGTAGGCATTACTGAAAACTAATTTCCTCTTCCCCTCAAAACCTGCTCTGCTTCCTGCCTTCTCTAAGTTCAAGACATTGCTATTTAGCCTGGTTGCCAAGCTCTGAACCCTGGAGTCATCTGGAACTCTTCCATCTACGCCCCCTCCTAGCTCAGAGGCCCTGCTCCCCCAAACCCTGTGGCATCACCTTCAAACACTGCCACCTCCCAGCAGGATGTGGTGACTGGTCCCTGAAGGCATCAGTCTGGGCGTTAAGGTTCACACTGCCCGTGTTTAAGGCCTGGCTGTGTTGCTTTCCAGCTCTTGACAATGTTTTTTAACTACTCAGTTTCCCTGTCTCTAAAGTAGGGTGGTGGTAGCACCCACTCTGAGGTTGAGAAACTTAAATGAGTTAGTAGTTGTGAGGCATTGACAATGGGCCTGGCTCCCCAGTGTCCCCAAGGAACACGCTGCTGGCTCTCACGCCGTCCCTAGGATTCCAGCTTACCCCTGCAGCTCAGCGCTGGAGGCTGCAAGGTGGGCAAACCTCATTGAAGGTTCACACTTAGTAACTTTTGTAAGAAAGTGACTATTGTGAATCTGCTGAATCTAATAAAGAACTGGACTTGCATTTAAATTCAAATTTTAGCAGTTCCATTTTTGCCGTATCTTATAAAAGTATCGGCCTATGATGAATCCGGAACTTAAAAGCAGCCTTTCCCATGAATAATTGTGAAGCACCTCGGTGTTCCTACAGGCCCTCTGAGTCACACTGGCCAGGTTACTCAGACTCGGCATGGTTGTAAATCTCTGGATGTCGTCTTGCTGTTTCCTGTAGCTGGAGTAGTTCATTACCTTTATTAAACACCTGCAATCACAGGACTCTGGGGACCTAAGGATGAACAGGGGACTGCCTCTACTTGAGAAAGTTTCCTCCCCACCATCCAGTGAACTCCTGCTTTTGTCTTATGCTGGGATTCAAGATTTTGTTCCTTTCATCCATTAAGAGAACACTGGTTGTTTACTAGGCACTTATTTACAGGCACATGAATGACAATGTGGTAAGTGGCAGTGCCAGTGAAGGCAGGTGGGAGGAAAGGGAGGGGTGGCTCGGTGGGGGCAAAGTGGCGAGCAGGTCAGAGTTAAGGTAGCAGATGGAAAGATGGTGATCCAGACCTGGGGGCCCAACTCTCCCACTCTGCAGCCATGTGACTTTGATTCCTCATCTGTAAAACAGGGATGGCAGTACCTTCCTCCCTCACAAGGTGTTTTTGGGGCACGCTCTCCGTGTGTGTATGTAAAGTGCTTACGAAGACCAGATGCAGTTTTTGCCTGATGTTACTTTTGCCGTCGCCTCGTTCTTCTCCCACCTCTGGACGCGTATTTAAGTGTCCCTTGCCTGGTTTCCAGCATATCCACTCAGCACTCGAATCGTCGCATCGAGTTATGCCACGTGTTATCACTTTTGTCTCCAGAATGTACCCTTGAATTCAGCGGCATTTTTTCCCTCCTTTATATTGTCGGTGGCCGGTAGTGTCCCATGCTTAGAAGACTCCATCAATGTCTAGAAGATTCGTATAGTATTAAAACCACCTAATTTGGAGCACTCTGGACTTTGAAAGCTTTGCGAGGCTTCTGGTTACACAGTCGTGGATGGGGACAGCGTGAGGTGCTTTCTGGAAAGCTGTTTCTTGCCCAAGGTCATGGAACTAACAGTGAAAGTCAGAGCTGCACACTCCCGTTTTCCTGTTTTTGTGCTGCCTGGTCCAATCCAGCAGCTGGGGGGCCATCTGGGTGCTGGCTGGGTGGAGACCTCTTATCACTCACCTGCTTGTACCAGGAGGGCACAGCTGAGTAAGCAGGAACCGGCCTGCGAGGCCTGGCGCACCCTCCCCGCCCTCTCACCCGCCGCTGCCCCACAGATATTTACGGGTCACGCCCTGAGCAGTGGCGGCCACCTGGAAGCCTGGGTGCAGGTGAGGCCCAAGTGGCCTGAGCTGGAGGAGGTGGCTGCAGGAGGGTGGGGTGGAGGGACTGTCTCCTAAGAATAACTTGTAATGAGAGGGGAGGGCTGAGTGGGCTGGGAGGAGAAAACCCAGTCTGGGGCTTAGTTTAGAAGATCTTGTGACGATATCCATGGGCCACTGGCCCTGTTTGGCTTCTGCCTCCCCCTCCCCCCATAAACATCTTGATACACGCCACTTCCCCTCTCTTTGAGGGGGTGCCCTTTACACCCTGCTCAGGAGCCTGCTCAGGCTCTTCTCACTGGAGGTTGGGTCGTAGGTGGGGCAAAGGGATGAATTCACGCTAAGGACTTGACCTGACTTGAGAAAAGCTTAGAACTTAGGACTGCATGCATTTTGTTCTTTCATTAGCAGACAAACTTCTCCAAGAGAATAGGATCTGGCAGCCTCTCAAAAAATGGCAGTGAAATCAGTGTTGGGGAGCCCAGGGCTTAGCTGGGGTGGGGGCACCGGGGGTGTCTTTCCTGTCCCTGCTGTGGCCTCTCCTGTGGGAGGGTTGTCACGGGAAGTAGCAGGGCTGGCTACTGAGCAGGCCCAAGGGTCCTGGCTCCCTTTGCTCATCTGGCTATGCAGCCTGGTTGGGAATGGGCTTTGAGCACAAATCCTTTTCCGGCCCACAGAGCTCCCTTCCTTTCTACCTTTGGGCTGTCTGATCTGTTTATAAAAGACAAACTTTTTTGGGGAGACAGTCTTACTACGTCACCTTCGGTACAGTGCCATGGTGTCACAGCTCACAGCAACCTCAAACTCTTGGGCTTAAGTGATTCTCTTGCCTCAGCCTCTCAAGTAACTGGGACTACAGGTACCTGCTACAACGCCTGGCTATTTTTTTGTTGAGTTGTCATTGTTTTAGCTGGCTCAGGCAAGGTTTGAACCTGCCAGCTTCAGTGTATATGTCTGGTGCTGTAACGACTGTGCCGCACCTCCCCCAAAAGACAGACTCTACTTCTGAGTGCATTGCTGGTACATCCTGGGGTGACCTTGAAGGGAGAAAATTGCCTCTCCCGTTTGGGCACAGCCCACAGGGAGCAGCACAGTGACTCCAGGCATAGCAAGCCCAGGTACAGAGGGTCCCCAGGGGACCTCTCCTGGCAAGTCACACTGCGTGGATGGCTTTCTCAAGAATGTAGGTTCTGGGGTGTTGGCCTTATGGCCAGCCTTGCTCTGTATGAGCAGATTATGAGTTTTGAAACACCTGTAGACTTCTTGATTAGAAGTGACTTTAATGGTTAATTTTATATCCAGCAGTATTTAACAGATTTAGTAAAGGAGCAACTATGATGAGAAGAAAGCAACCTGTAAAACTCACATTCATAGGAATGATTTGTGGCTTTATTTCACTGGATGCAAATATGGGGGGTTGTATTTTTTAAGAGTAGTTTGTTTGCACTTCCAATCCGTGTATATTTCCTCACTCCCCCTGAGGACTAATAGCCTTGTGTGGTGACACTTTCCAGAGGCACCTGAAAGGGGTCCCTCAGGAATTTCTGTGGTCACAAACCAGATCAAGATGAAAAATGAAATCTCAGAAGGCAAGGTGGTTTTGAGTTTTTACAACTTTAATTACGGGAGAAAGGGGAAGTAACTTTTGTGTGCCTACACTCGACTAGGCATCACAACCCTGTAAATATAGTTTGTCTTACAGAAAGAAGAACAAATCAGAGAGGTTCAGTATCTTGTCCAAGGCTGCACAGCTCATGAGGAGCAGAGCCAGAATTCAAAGCTGTTTGACTACACTAGTCCTAGGACTTTGAACACTTGAGTTTTTTTTTTTATTTTTATTTTCCTAATACCTTTATGAGACTTGTATTTTATCCACAGATGTCCTCATATGCATATAAAGCATTGTAAAATTTAAGGCTGAATGGTATCAGCATCTGAGGACAGAAATTCCAGAGAAGAGAAAGTGGAGCTGTCTCCTGGCAGGTACCGTGTTTATAAAGAGGCCTGCACTCAGTCGCTCATACAAAGTCATCTTTAAACTGACTCATAACAGCTGCAAAGACTAGGATTATCAGTTCCCAGCTCAATTGTCTTTTTATTACTGTGACCTGCCCTTGTTAAATAAAGACTCGTTGGTAGGAACAGCTCTGCTGAGCATTAATAGGCCTTTAGTTGATTGTTACTGAGTGCAGGCTCTTGGGTTATTCCACAGAAAACAATGCCGAGGAAGTTGAGAGTAAATGTTGGAGAAGTGACAAAATTAAAGGATTGGCATTCTCCAAAATTTCTAAACAGGAAGGGCTCAGGCCTGGGAGTCTGGAAGGGTGCTAGGGGACAAATCTAGAAGTTGTTTAAAACGCCAAGAAAGTAGGTTTTTCTCTACTTGTGTTTCTGTATTTTAATGATTTTAATTTATACTTTTCAAGGTAAGAAATGTGCATTGTCAGTATTTAAAAGGGGAGCTCATGTAACAACAGCAGAAGCAGGGTTTAAATCCCAGCTGATACTTGCTATGAGGGTCATTATGTAAGTTTGATACACAAGTCAAGAAACATAAAATGAAACAAATTATGCCTTCCCAGCAGCACCCAGCAGCACCGATAAGCTGAGCAAGGGGAAACGTTGCATGGGTGAATCAGAAAGGACACTGTCGACTGTTTCTTGGAAGTGAAATAATGGACTATAACAGTCTCAGCTTTCCTAGCAACCCATGTACCTGTGCTACTTTGAACAAGTTACTTCACCTTTCTGTGCCTCAGTGTCCCCTCCTGGAAATGGGGGATAACGCCTCCCCCCAGGGTGGTTATGAAGAGCAAGTCTGCGTGCAGTGCTTACTCCTGTGCCTGACTCTGAGCTTACTTGGTGAATGCCGTTCTTGTTCTAGCTAATTAGAACCTAACTGATTTAATTGGAGGCGCTGAGAGAAATAATGGGGGGAAACTAAAGTTGCCACAATCCTGCCTTCTGCAGATGCTTCCAGAGTATGTAATTCTGTAAGAGGAGGTTTATGTCTGTTAATTCTTACCATGCTCCAAACTTCTATTCCATGACAGTATGGAATAGTGGGAAAATCATTGAATTACTTCTTCTAAAACATCTTAGCTCTACTTCCAAAAAGGGGTAGATGTGGCCTCTGCTGAAATGTGTCTTCAGTGGGGAGGAGGGAAAGTCTGGGGGAGGTTGGCCCAGATGCTGTGGGACAGGGTCCTCCCAGGCTTCGGTCTTAGCTGAGGCCTAGAACTCACAGCAAGCGGTATAGTTCCCTTCTGTGGTGACGGAGTGTACAGTTCTGGAGAAACACGTTCCTGAGCTTGAACCACAGCAGATCTATCATGCGGGCTCTTCAGGGAGTGACCTGGGGTGGCTGGTCACTCCCTACAGCAGCCCTGGTGCATATTCAGAGCTGCTTATGTCGACCCTTGAACTATAATCGGAGCTCGCTATTTCATGCGAGTTCAGTGACTGGATTTCTGCAGGAAGCCACGATGCATAAGGGCACTGTCTTCTGCTCTAACTTGACAACGAGCGCAGCGTGGGGGGAGAAGCGGGGGGCATCAGGAGCCTACCATCTGGGGTGTAGGTCCAGAGTTATGGAAAGTTACAACTGATGGGCTTTTGTCAATATGGAATCCAACTTCTTTTTACACACCCATGTGGGGTCCAGAGATAGTTGGTGACAGCTCTGGATTCCTGACTACAGATGCCTGTCCCCACATCACATCTGTCACAGAGGGAACCTCAGGAGCTCCCTGAGAACATTCACAGTGACAGAAATGTCCTGTCCATTCTGTGTTGGGGCCACTAGCCACTCATGGCTCTCGAGCACTTGAAATATGACTGGTGTGACTAAGGAGTTGTTTTTTGCTTTCTTTAATTTTAGTTAAACTTACGACTACTAGTTGGGAGAACCTGGCTTCAGAGACACTAAGGAGGAGAAAAAGACCTGTTTTTGCCTCCTGCTTCAGTCTTACTGGGTGACATTTTTTTTTTAAAAAAATAGTCTGTCTCCCTGAGTAGATAGAATGCTGTAGTGTGGCTCAGCGCCTATAGCTCCGGAGTTAGGGCACCAGCCACATACACGAAGCTGGTGGGTTCGAACCCAGCCTGGGCCTGCCAAACAACGACAACAATAACAAAAAGCCAGGCATTGTGGCAGGCACCTGTAGTCCCAGCTACCTGGGAGGCTCTGAGGCAAGAGAATCGCATAAGGCCAAAAGTTTGAGTTTGCTGTGAGATGTGATGCCACGACACTCTACCGAGGGTGACATAGTGAGACTGTCTCAAAGAAAAAAAATGTGTCGTCCTAGCTCACAGCAACGTCAGAGTCTTGAGTTCAAGGCTGGGCGAGGTTGCTCAGACCTGTAATCCTAGCACTCTGAGAGGCCGAGGTAGGTGGATTGCCTGAGCCTCACAGGTTTGAGACCAGCCTGAGTCAGAGCGAGACCTTGTGTTTAAAAATAGCTGAGGTTTGTGGCGGGCTCCTGTAGTCCCAGCTACTTGGGAGGCTGAGGCTTGAGCTACCCTGCCCAGCCGAGAGGGTCTCTTCCAGTGGCCTGGAGTCAAATCAAGAGACCCACCTGGGGTCAATCGTTCTTTCCTCCCTGCTCTCGATGCAGGGTGGCATCTCTGTAAATGGCAGGAGGGCTGGAGCTCCCTCTGAGGTCCCTCTGCTGCTGAAGCATTGTGACCTGGTCTCCACTGAATCATTAGGGCGACCTTTATTTAATGGGAATTTGGATTGCCCGTGCCTGTTTCCTCATCTGTCAGCTGAAAGACACCTGTCAGCCTTCTCATTCTGAGTGAGATACCTTTTAAAGAAAGGATTCTTCTGCTTAAAGAGGGAAAAAAGTTGAGAACTGCTGCTTTGGGATAGTTTTCAATTCTTAAAAATTAAATTTTGTGTTTTGAGGGGTTTCCTGTCTGATGTAGTTCTCAAATTACAGTGAGCATCAGAATCACCTGGAGATCTGCTTGAACACAGAATCTGTTGAGACAGATTGCTGGGCCACTGGCTTGAAAATGTGCACTTCTAACAAGTTTCCAGATGACACTGATGCTGCCTGTCCAGGGACCACACTTTAGAACCAAGCCGCTGATACTAGCAAACACAGCCAGGCTTGGGATCTGAGTCTGTCCCCACCTGCTGTAGGCCCCATTCCACTGGGGTGCTGATGGACCCACTGGAGGTCCATTGCTCAGCACTTGTACCCAAAGCTACATCAAGAAAATGGGGCCAAAGCAGGTTGAGAAGGAAAGAGAAATTTATTACTTTGCCTACAAAGGAAGAAAATGGCAGACAAATAGTCTCAAACTCCTAATTACTCAGCTCCTTGCTTTTTAGCACAGAATATTCCGTCGTCTGGATGCATCACAGTTTATTTACCCACTCACCTGCTAAATGACACTTTGGTTGCTTCCAGGCCTGGGCAATTATGAGTAAAGCTGCTATAAATGTGTAAATTTTTGTGTGGATGTTATTTTTTAATTCATTTGGTAAATACCAAGTTGTGTGTTTCTTAACAGTGATGGTACTGAGCACTGAGTTAAGAAACTTCCAAACCGTCTTCCAAAGTGGGTGTACCATTTCGCATTCCTGCCAGCAAATGAGTAAGCGCTCCCAGCATTTGGCGTCTCCGTGTTCGAGTTTGGGCCATTCCAGTAGGGGGTAGTGGTGTCTTATTCTTGTTTCACTGTGCGATTCCCTCATGATGTGATACTGAACATCTTTTCATGTTTGGTATGGTAAGGTATCTTTTGGTGAAGTATTTGTTCAGGTCTTTTGCTGATTTTTTTAATGAGGCATTTTCTTATTGAGTTTGAGTTTGTTACGTATTTTGGATAATAGACCTGTTATCAGAAGTGTCTTTTGAAAATATTTTCTCTTAGTCTGTGGCTTGTCTTCTCAGTCTTCCTACCAAAGACAACGTCAAAGTTTTCCATTTTCATGAAGTGCAGCTTGTCCATTCTGTCCTTTGTGGATCATTCCTTTGGGTTCATATCTAAAAAGTCATTGCCATATCCAAGGTCATCCACGTTTTCTCTGACATTATGTTCTAGGAGTTTGTATACAGATGTGTTTCACATGTAGGGTTGTGATCAGTTTTCAGTTCTTGGGAAGGTTATAAGGTCTGCGTCTGGATTCCTTGGGATTGTGAGTTGTGGGGAATGGTCGTCTAGTACCAGCACCATTTGTTAATGACTCTTTGCTCCATCGTCCTGCCTTTGATCTGTGTGGGTCTGTTCTGGGCTCTGTTCTGTTCCATCGGCCTATCTGTCGCTTTGCCAGAGCTGATCTGTCTTGATTATGGTGGCTGTATAGTAAATCTTGAAGACAGGTGGTGTCAGCCCTCCAGCTTTGTCAATATTGAGTTGGTTATTCTGGGTCTTTTTACTTCTCCATATAAACTTTAAAATCAGTTTATTAACATCTACAAAATAATTTGCTGGTATTTTAATTGTGATTGCATTGACGCCATAGGTCAAATTTGGAAGAACTGACACCTTGGCAAAAGCCAAGGTGGAACATCACTCTGTTCATTTTAGTTCTTCTTTGATCTCTTTTATCAGAATTTTGTAATTTTGTTCAAATTTTCATTGGTGACAGGAAAGCAGTTGACTTTTGCATACTAACTTTGTATCCTACGAACCTGCTATCGTTGCTTATTCCAGAAATTGGTCAAGTTTTTTTCATATTTTCTACTTAGCTGATCACGAGATCAAAGTTTTATTTTTTATATGGCATTAGCTAGGACTTCTAGTACAATGTTGAGAAACAGTGGTGTTGCTCTCCTGTGAGAGTCACAGGTCCGAGAAAGCGGGTGGTGAGAGGGGGACGTCCTAGCTGTATTCCTGATCTGAGAGCAGAAAAGCCTCAAGTTACTATTACATACGATAATAGCTATAGAAATACTTCATCAAGTTGAAGTTCCCCTCTAGTTTTAGTTTTTTTTTTATTGTGAGTGTCGAGTTTTGTCAAGTGTTTTTCTGCATCTATTGATTATAATCGTGATTATTTTTTAGCCTGGGATGGGATGGATTCCGTTAATGGATTCTCAAAGATTGAACCAACCTTGCTTCCTGAGAGAAATCCCATTTGATAGCAGGGCATAATTCTTTCTGTACATTATTGGGCTCAATTTGTTAATACTTCTTTGAGGATTTTTTTCATGTTAATTCACAAGAAATGAAGTTTTCTTGTAATATCTTTATCTTTGTTTGGTCTCAGACTAACATTAGCCTCCTAGAATGAAGAAGTATTCTTTTTCTGTCTTAAAGAGATTGTAGATGCAGGGGTCCTCAAACTACGGCTCACAGGCCATGTGAGGCAGTATGATTGTATTTCTTCCAGTTTTGTTTTTTTACTTCAAAATAAGATATGTGCAGTATGCATAGGAATTTGTTCATAGGTTTGTTTTTTTTTTTTTAACTGGCCTCCAATGGTCTGGGGGACAGTGAACTGGCCCCCTGTTTAAAAAGTTTGAGGACCCCATAAGAACTTTTTCCTTAAATATTTTAGAAGAATTCACCATTGAACCTATCTGAGCCTTGTGGTTTCTATTTTGGACAATTGTTGATTTGATTTCATTAATAGAAATAGGTCTTTCAGGATTATCTGTTTGAGTTTTGACAGATTGGGTCTTTGGATGTTTGTAGGTTATCAGATTTGTAGACATAAAGTTGTATGTATGTTAGCCTTTTATAGACTTACTAATTTTATTGATCTTTTAAAAGAAACTTTTGTTTTTATTTTTTTCTCTATTGATTTAAATTTTCTTTTTTTTCTTTAACTTGAATTTCTAGTTTCAGAAGGTATAAGCTTACATTAATTTTTAGATCTTTTCTAGTATGTGTATTCTATGCCATAAATTTCTCCCTAAGCTTTTGCTGCATCCCACAACTTTCAATAAGTTGTACAGTAAAGCCTTCAAGTTGAACATCCACGGGACTGTAACAAACATACAGAGGTCAACATATGGAGGTGGTTGACACTGAGAATGTGGTACATGTTCAGTCTATGAAAATTAGGTCAATTTAAGGGGGTGGTCAACTACAGAAGGCTCTACTGTATTTTCGTTTAATTCAAAATATTTAAAAATTTCTCTGTATTTCTTCTCAGACCCCTGATTTTTATTTATTTTTGAGATATTTATTTTTTGAGACAGTGTCTCACTGTGTCACCCTTTGTAGAGTGCTCTGGCATCACAGCTCACAGCAACCTCAAACTCTTGGGCTTAAGCAATTCTCTTGCCTCAGCCTCCCAAGTAGCTGGGACTACAGGCACCAGCCACAAGGCCCAGCTATTTTTTTGTTTTGTGTGGCCTGGCCTGGGCTGGGTTCGAACCCACCAGCCTCAGTATATGTGGCCGGTGCCCTACCTACTGAGCTATGGGCACCACCATCAGACCCCTGATTTAAGTGTGCTATTTAATTTCCAGGCTTTTTGAGATTTTCCAGTTATTTTTTGTTATTTCTAGTTCTATTATCTGAGAGCAGATATGATTTCAAATCTTTTTGAGTTTTTTTTTTTTTTTTTTTTGGTGGCCCAGTAGCTGGTGTCTCTTGAATTTCCATGTGAACATGAAAAGAATATCTATTCTGCTGTTGTCAAAGTCCAGAAAGGTCAATTATAGCCAGTCAGTCGGTACTGCTGAGTTCAACTGTGGCTTTTTTTTTGGGGGGGGGGGGGGAAGGGGGAGATAGTCTCACTTTGTCACCCTGGGTAGAGTGCTGTGGCCTTAGCCTACCTCATAGCAACCTCAAACTTACGGGTTCAGGCGATGCTCCTGCCGCAGCCTTGGGAGTAGCTGGGACTCCAGGGGCCCACAACACCTGGATAGTTGTTTCTGTTTAGTAGAGATGGGTCTCGTTCTTAGGCTGGTCTCAAACTCTCTTGAGTTGAAGAGATCCTGGCTCCTTGGGCTCCCTGAGTGCTAGGATTTTTTTGTTTTCTTTAAAATGTGTATACTTTTTTTGACACCCTCTGCAGATGAGTTTCTGACCTATATTTTCCTTTTCTGAAGAAATTTTAACATTTCTAGAAAGGCAAGTCTACTGGCACAGATTCTCTCAACTTTTTTGTTTTATTTCTTTTACTTTCTAAGTATCTAATTTTGCAGGTTACAGAATAGTAGACTGGTGGGTTTTTTTTCTCTCCATTTTAAATATTTCACTCCACTCTTACTTGAATGGCATCTGCCTTCGTAGAAACCCGATCTGACCTCTGGTTTTCTACAGCTGTTTTTCATTCTAAGATTTTTTTCTGCATCTTTGTTTTCTGAGATCTGAATGAACGTCCAGGCATCTTCTCGTGGCCTTTGTCCTGCTTGGCCTTCTCGGAGCTGCCTGCCCCTGCTTGGGTGTCTCATGCTAACTTGGAGTTCTCAGTTGTTGTTGATCTAGGTAGTGCTGCTGTCCCCTCTGACTCTCTGACACGCCCATTGCACGTATGTTACTTCCATCGTGGTCACACAGTCCTCAGGTACTCTGGGGTTTGCTGGCTTTTTTCCCTTTGCTTTTGGATTTGGAAATCTCTGTTGTGTCCTCAAGCTGAGATTTTTTCTTCAGCTGTGTCCAACCTACCAAGTGTGAAGGGCCTTCTTTCCCAAAGTTCTTCCTTAGGAATCTTATACACCTGTTTTTGCACATTGTCTGCTTTTCCCATTAAAGCCTGTGGTGTCTTAGTTCTTTCAAATTCCTGGTCTGATAATTCAGTGTCCCTGTCACACCTGACTCTGGTTCTGATGCTTGCTCAGTCTTCTCAAACTGTGCTTTCATCTTAGTATGCCTTGAACTTTTGCAGAGGCAGACGTTGAACGGGTGAAAGGTGTTGGTAAACCAAGGTAAACAGGCTGAGTGTGGAGGTCAGGTCTGGGGGCAGGGGAGATGCTTATAGTCCTAAGACCAGATCTAAGCCTCTTGACCTTGTCCCCTGAACTATGGACGTCACAGGTGCTGCTTGGCATTTTTTTCCCCTCTGTGGGGCAGGATGACTGGAGGGGGCTGGAGCTGGGTATTACCTTTCCCCAGACACATTAGACTCTGATAAAACCCCAGCACTTTAGACTTTGAAAATATTTTCCCCTGAGGACAGGCGTTGTTAAGAGCAGGATGCTCTGGTATGTTTCAAAATGGTCCTTCTACCCCTCCCCTGCTTGGAAAGATGAGGGGAGTTTTCCTCTGCATTCCTGGGAGGGAGACTTGGTAGAACTGGAGGTGAAACTCAAACACAGGACCCTTCCCCATAACTGGTCCCCCTGGGTTCTCAACTCTCAGACGTGTCCTTGCTGAGTCTCCAGCAGTTTGTCAGCTACATGTCTGATTTTCCTGCCTCAGTACAGGTTCTCTTAGAGTTTTCTGCTCGAGATTGCTATCCTTATGCTGGGATTCTCTGTATCCGCCTATCTGTCCCACCAGTTTGGAGGCAGTGGTCTGCCATGTGACCTCACTTTCTGATCCAGGAAAAGTCATTGATCTATTTTTACTTTCAGTTCAGCTTTCTGTTAGAACAGGGGGGTGACATCTAAGGTTTTACACACCCAACTGGCTCCATCTATTTTTCAAATGCATTTTCAGGATATACGACTGGAGTTGGGTGGCACCCGTACTCAGTGGGTAGGGCACCAGCTACATACACCAGGTTTGAACCCAACCTGGGCCTGCTTAAAACAACAATGACTACTGCAACAAAAAAAAAATAGCCAGGCATTATGGGTTCCTGTAGTCCCAGCTACTTGGGAGGCTGAGGCAAGAGAATTGCTTGAGCCCAAGAGTTTGAGGTTGCTGTAAGATGTGATGCCATGGCACTCTACCGTGGACAACAGCTTGAGACTGTCTCAAAAAAAAAAAAAAAAAAAAAAAAGTTACTAGCTGTTCCAGCTGAACAGAGCTCCTAAGCAGCTCGCATTTTTTCAGTGAATACTGAACGGATAACTCCTGAGTGCCTAGGAAGTTTGTTACCCTTTTGCTTCTAAAGGTAAGAAGTCTTATTCATACTAGAAAAAATTGGGAATTATCTCACTGAAGTGTGGGAGCTTTTCTAATCGGGCGGGGGGGGGGGGGTGGTAAGGAGGTATAGTAACTGGTTTTTATTTGAGAAGGGGGCTGGAGAAAGTGCTGTCCTGTTGGCAGGGTCCAACAGGAATGTGACTTCAGTGGCAGGGTTCCCATGGGGGTGGCCCTCTTCCTTCCTGCTCTCCTGAGCCCCAGGCCTGGTCGCCCACCCACCGCCCTTCAGTGCGTTCTCAGCTTCCTTCCTCTCTCTCTCTCCTTTCTCTGTTGCTTGCCAAGGCCTGCCTTTTCTCCTGGACACCATCCCATCCTCTTGCCCGGATTCCTTAACCATTTTTTCCTAGTCTCATTTTTTTGCTTTGCTGCTGTCTCAAATAATTTTTTATAGTACGCTTAACTTCGTGCCTCCTTCCAACAGATGTGTTCAGGCCTGCCAGCTCCGTTCCTGTGATAATTAAATCCCTGTCATATGTGCTTCTCCCACTCCTGACCAGTTGTGGGCCCTTGGATAAGTTACCTGCATTCTCTAAGCCTCTGTAAGATGGGAACATAACTTCAAGATTGTTATGCGCATGAAGGAAAACAATGCATAGCCCTAAATACAGGCCCTGAGGCATAATAACCCTAGCGCAGTGGGGCCAGGCTTACCATGAGGGAAGGGGGAAGTTATGTCACCGCTGTTTGCTCCCTACCTGCTGTTGCTTCCAGTCCCTCTCCCTGCTGTTCCCACCCCTTCTAGCAAATCCCCTAAGAAATCAGTGCTTCTCAATGTTTGTTTTTAGTATTCTTTTAGGACAGTCTTGCTCTGTGCCCTGGGTAGGTGCTGTAGCGTCATAGTTCACAGCAACCTCAGACTCTGACGTTCAAGCCATCCTCTTCTCTCAGCCTCCTGAGTAGCTGGACTCCAGGGGCCCACGACTATGCCCTGCCAGTCTGTTTTTAGTAGAGATGGGGTCTTGCTCTTGGTCAGGCTGGTCTCTAACGCCTGACCTCAAGTGATCCTCCTGCCTTAGCCTCCCAGAGTGCTGGGATTGCAGGCATGAGCCACTGTGCCCAGCCAAATTTTTTTTTCCTTATCACATAAGGTGATACATTTAACTTAATGAATTTAAGTTGGAATTTCTCTGAGGTAGATATTCAGGAATAAGTTTTTGTTGGGCAGGGTTGAGCTTTGGCTGGCACAGACCTCTAACACCTAAGTTTTCCACTTGCAGTCCCCTCACGGTACAGTTTGCCTTCTGGTGATGCTTCTGTGACACGTCTGTGATGTGCTCTCCCTGCTTCTGGACTTCCTCACCCTTGGTCTCTAGCCCCAGTAGCCTGCTGCTGCTCATGTGGCCCGTCCTGTCCTACTCACCTAAACAGGAGGACTGAGCACCTGCGTGTGAGATGCTGGGACTGGGTACCAGGAAGGGGGAGACACACCTAATTCTACCTGGGGAGCTGACAGCAGAGGGCAGGGGGCAGGAGGAACACAGCCCAGGGGAGGCCTGGGAGAGGGTGACCTGAAGCTGCCCAGGCCGGGTGGAAGGCAGTGTGTGTAGCAGGGCAACCCCATGGGATGGGAGGGAGCTCAGACCTTAAAGGTGGGGCAGTGATGCTATTCTCCCTAATGACTTTTGTTTTGGCATAATTTTAATACCACCTTAAAAATAACAAGTGCGGGCGCCTGTGGCTTAGAGTGGGGTGCCTGCCCCATATGCTGGAGGTGGTGGGTTCAGACCTGGTCCCGGCCAAAAATTGCAAAAACAACAACAAAAACAAGTGTGGCTCTTGAGAAACTGCGGTTCTGGGGAAGAGGCCCTGGGGGCAGGCTGCTCAGAGGCCAGCGGCTATGTCAGATCTCAGGTCTGGCAGGGCAGAGCTGGCTAGAGACCGGGAGGCAGAGCCCAGATGGCCTCACCCACAGGTGTTAAACAGGTGCTTCCTTGTGCCTCTGATCTGTCTTCCTTTGTGTAACTTGCACGTCTCCCTCTGACGATACCGATCTCTTGCTCTCTGTCCTGGACTCACCTGTTCCTCTGCAGGGGGCTTCCCACTTTTGCCCTCTGGCAACCACAGCACCAACTGGCTTGGCACCTTCATGTCAGCTTGTTCCTATGGTCACCTGGGCTTGAAGCCTTAGAATGATGGGACGCTTGTCTGTGAGCAGGGCTGACAGCTGGGCCTGTCTTCTGGCGCCACCCAGGGGCACCCAGGCATCTGCCCCCCACTTGTCCCCTCCATCCCTGCCCGGTAGCTACTATTCACTGAGTTAAGAACAGCGATGGTTCTTAAAATGCCCTTCTCATTTAACCCACTCACAGCAATTCCTTAACATTATACATTCTTCCTCATTCAACAGAGAGGGAAAGTAAGGCTCAAACAGCAAAAGTAATTCGTCCAAATTCTCATAGTTAAATGTCCAAATTGGGGAAACCTGTGAGATGATACTCCCCACTTCGTGCTTCACACGTAGACCCACTGATCTAGGACCCAAACCGGCCCCTCCTGGCCACTCCAGCCATCCCCAATCATGCTGAATTTAACTTCTCTATGATACAAATGTGCTCATGTCACCCCCTTATTAAAGAATCCTCCTTCATAGGTCTCCTGTGCTGACAGCCAGACCCCTCAGTGAGGCCAGAATCCCCAGCCGATAACCTGCCTATGATTCCTTGGGACCCTCTATTTAAACAGCTTAATTATAGGATAAACAAGGGGAGAAATATTTCTTAGAAAAGGGCAGTGTTTTCCTGGAATTAGGGTGGTATCCTTTTGCCAAAACATGTTGGAGCGGGAAGTGTCATGGCATGAGGTGCCTGATGGGAGAGGGAGGCTTCCTTAGACACGTGTGTGCTGATGACGTGTGTAATGAAGCTGAAGGTCAGGAAGCTGACAGTTCCCCCACGGTCTGGGGCTCTAACCGGCTAGAATGGCCTTCATCTTGTTTTGGTCAGGGTAGCTGGAAGCAAAATTGCGACTTGCCTAAGTTAAGCAACTCCCGGGCTGGACTGCCTGAGGATGCCTGCGGATTCTCACCCCCATGAAGTCCTGAGGGCCGGTGTCTCTGCCTCTCCAGGGCCTCTATCTTGATGGCAAGACAAGAATGAGTAGAAAAACAATTTTAGAACTTACGAGTTACAAGTTAGCTGACAAAATGCACATCATAAAAGTATAATATTCTAGGTGAGAATGAGCCAGGGGTCGAATGAAATGCAGGGAGCTGAGGAGGAACATTAACTGCCCTGTTTCTGTGGATCTCAGCAGAACGTCAGCCGTTAAGCCATTGATGCTGCCTCTCTGCGCTCTACCCGCACAACCCCGATGGTCATAGCACCTCTCAGAGCGGGCATGTAATCAGCGAATGAACGCAGATTTATTGAGAGCTTTCCGCATGTCAGATACTGGGAATTTTGCAGGGAAACAAGATTGACATGAGGCATATGGGAAAGTGCAAGCGTGTGAAGTATGTGGTAAAATAATCAATGCCTGTTAGAGAACCGTACACCCAGGTTCAGAAACGTGTGAACCAGAGGCAGCCGAGGGAGGGGTGTAGATGTGCAGGCCTCAGGCAACAGGCATCCCGAGTACACCAGTCTCAGCAAGGAACGCCGTCCCGGCAAAGAAAGGCCGGCTTTTCTCCGCAGTCGGAAGAGTCGCTCATGGGGCTTTTCCCACGGCGCCACTGTCATGTGGCCTGCAGACACTGAGGAGGGCGTAGCACATTTTACGGGGCAGATAAATTGAAGTCTTGTCAGGCATTAGTTTTCATCTTGGGCACATGGAAGGCATGTTTTTTTAAATGGGTCACATGTTAAATTGTGAACATGCATTTTGTAAGAATTAACACTGGTCATAAGGGCTGGGGAGACGGTTGTCCAGGGTTTTATTAAACTCTGAATTTTCTCTGCACATCTGAGTACTCGTGTGAGCCCAGCTCCCGTGTGTTTGCACAGTTGGAGTCGGTATCTTCACTCTTCTCCGGTCTGCTTTTGCATCTGACCTTGGTTCGTGCTGCCCTTTCCCTGCACTCTCACCCTCCACATCCTTCTCCTTGTAATGGCAAACCCCTCGCTGACAAGTGGCCCTTGGTTTAACGTCATCCAAATGGTACTTGGGCTATTTCCAGTGTCTCACAGTTAGGAACACATTTGCTATGAACAGTGTGTCCAGACAGCTTCGTCAGCAACTTATTAAACACCTTCTGGCCTAAGACTCTCTGCCAGGGTCTTTGAAGTGACACAACTCATTAAATTAAGAGTCCTAAGAACTGGCATTCAGGATTTCCTGAGACAGCCTCTTATTTGGCTCATTTTGTTTTTCTGCATACATTTAATCAGATATGGATGGAGACCCTATTGTGTGCCACAGCATGTTCTAGGCACTGGTGAGCAACATAGGAAAGGGTCCCTGAGCCCTGATGTAGGTGGCAGTTAGAAGCGAGACGAGAGCTGTGACAGAAACCATAGCTGTGGTCTGCCGTCCCGTAGGCACAGTGTCCTACAGATTGCTGGGTGGGTCGTGAACCCGTGGTTTGCAGCAAATGTCTGGAAATGGCACAGTATAACTACTTCAACTACACATGACAGGGCTGGGGAAGTCCAAATTGTAGAATATTAAAAAGCAAAACAGTTTTTGTGATCCCAAAATTAGGCCAACACAGTGATAGCATTCACCACTTCATGCGGTATAGTGAAAAGTCCAAGGGCTGCAAATTCACAGAGTTCTGGATTCAAATCCTAACTCAGCCACTTGCAGACTTGGTTTTAGGAAGACTGTTTAAACCTTGTGAACCTCAGTCTTTATCTCTAAAATGGGTACAGTATTGTCTCTGCTCAGCGTTGTTCCCAGTGCGGGGCCTGGCCTAGCAGTTGGGGTCAGGGAGTGACAGACAGTGGGGTAGGTGGGTGGACACGGCAGGAGCTCTGATTAAGACCAAGAGCCTCTGTACTAAGTAACAGACATGGCTGGGAGCTTGCTAAGGGTGTGTTCTCACCTCTCAGAGGAGACCAAACGAAGAAGCTATGAGCCTCTTTTTCCCGAACGTGAATGAATCTAAAGAAAGAAAAACTAATTGTGGCCCTAGAAGAAGGGTGGTTTCCCTGCATCTTTGGAAAGTCAGGAGGGGCCACTGCCCTTCTCCCTGTGAGCTGCCTCAGTGGTCTGTAATTTGAGACACACTTTGTCTCAAAGGTGGCTGTCAGCACAGTGTTGTCATAGTTGCCCCAGTCCCATCCTCACGGCCAGTTTCACAGCTGAGGACCTGTGAAGAAGCGGATGCCTTTCTCAGCACCCCCTCAGGTCTTGCTGGTGTGATCAGGGAACAGACCCCCCCCCCAAGATAGGGGCTGAACTCAGACAAACCTGGGTTCTGCCAGGGAGATGCTGGGCTGTCTAGTTGGACGAGTGTAGTGTCTGTCGGCCACATCTGCACACGAGTAAACAGGAAGGAAAAAGCAAGTGTCAGACAAGGGGATGCGATTGATTCACGGGACCTCATCATCAGCATCAAGGGATTTGGAATTTGCAAGCCCCTTATTGGTGTTTTAAGGTTCTGTTGGTTTTAAGCTGAACAGAAATGTTTTTTGTGGCTATCCACCTCTCGCTTGTATTTGTGAATTTAGTCCCCTCCCACCTCTAGTTTGGATGACAGGAGTGAAGGAGTTCAAAGAGATTCCTCCCGTGGTCAGCACGAGGCCTCTGCAAAGCTGCAGCCCTGACTAGTCTCAAACGCTCTGCTGAACTGGCCGCTCTGCTGAACTGGCCGAGAATTGGTAACTTCCCCAAGCACGCTGAGCAGGAGGCGGGTGTGTGTGTGTGTGTGTGTGTGTGAATGCAAAACAGTGTTTGAGGGAGGCAGGAGGCGGGGGTGGGGTGGGGGGGGCTTGGCAGTGAAGCTTTGCAGAAGAGAACAGGGATCTGGGGGTCGCCCAGCGTGCCACCAGTGTGCGGTTTGTGGTGGCTCTGCCTCTCTCTGCAGTTGGACAGGAAGAGAGGAAGCCACTTGGACAGCCCGGGAGGGATGTGAAGACTGCAGGGGAGTTAAGTCCAGGGTTCAATGCACACAATGTTCTAGGAATCCAGAGTTGTAGTTTAAAACAAAAAATTCTGAGTTGAGTTGGATGGCCAAAAGCTTAAAAATCGGTATCTACTTGAGTCCTGTTTTTAGACAAACCGTCCAACTTAAAGTCCTAACTAATCAGATGTGTGATGTCTGTGACACGGAATCTGAACTCTTAAGCTTTAAAGAAATAGACCTGTAAATCAGAGTTCACCAGGACCGGCCTGTGCCTTCACGTTGGTTGGTGAGGAGGTGAAAGGGCAGAGCTGGTGGTCGCCGTCACTGTTTTCTGCCCTGGCTCTTTAGAACTTGGCCTGATCCTTGAACTGTGCTGCTTCTGACTTGTTTCTCAAGTAACTCGACACCAATAAGTCTTGTTTTTATGTTAGAATTCCTAAATCTTCTATGTAAAGACTCCAGAAAGATTATGCTTTAAGAACAGGAGAAAAGACACAACAGATAATTGCCAGTTGACTGAATTCTCTGAAGCTGAGAGTTGCTAAAGGGACCAAGTCACGGGACGATGGCATTCACTGAGGGAGACAGCAGCCCTGGCAGTCCCTGTGGGGTGGCGTTTATGGCCATCCTGGGACGGGGCCCAGGGGGCTGGGAGAATGGCTGTCCCCTGGAGGCTGACACCACAGGCCTGGTGCATCCTGGTAAATGGGCTCATTCATGAAGGAAGACACTGCTTTTCTAAGAATCACCCAGTGTTGGCCAAGCAGCCAGAGAACCCAAATGGGAGGACACTCAGGGCAGGAGAGATCTGTGCTTCCTTCTGGGTCCTCCCTGAGGAGTTTTCTTAACATCCCACAGTGTTTTCTGTGGCGGCCGGGCTCAAATGGCATGTGCCCCTCCAGCGCAGCATGCACCCCTCCAGCCCTACAACACGGTGTGCGCCCCTCCAGCACAGCGTGCACCCCTCCAGCCGTACAACACAGTGTGCACCCCTCCAGCACAGCGTGCACCCCTCCAGCCCTACAACACAGTGTGCGCCCCTCCAGCACAGCATGCACCCCTCCAGCCCTACAACACGGTGTGCGCCCCTCCAGCACAGCGTGCACCCCTCCAGCCCTACAACCGTGTGCGCCCCTCCAGCGCAGCGTGCGCCCCTCCAGCCCTACAACACGGTGTGCGCCCCTCCAGCACAGCGTGCGCCCCTCCAGCCGTACAACACGGTGTGCGCCCCTCCAGCACAGCGTGCACCCATACAACAGAGGTACTAGAGCCAACCGGGGGGCGGAGTGGGGTGGCGAAAGCTGGGCCAGGCATATTTGGAGATGACTGAAAGGAACACTGCCACAGACAGGGCAAATGGTATCTCTAATCCTTTAATTCTATGAGCATTTTCTTAAGGTAAGAAATGTTTGTGGCTTTGGTAAGATAAACAAGACATACCAGATGCTTAGTGAAAACTCGGGGTAGCTGTGAGTTGTACACCTTGAAATGTGCTCAGGGCAGACAGGGAACCTGCAGGGAGGCGTGTGTGGTTTCAGAATAGACATTACCTTATGGTTCACTTGAAAAGAGAATACTTTCATGGTACAGACATTAGAAAATCAAGTGCGTTTGCTGTTTCTAGGCAGTTGAGAATATGTGGTCATTCGGTGACCAAGAGGATGTCTCTGGTCCATCCCTCGTCCGCCGGTTGCCTCTGGCTCTGGGTGCAGTGGGGGATGAGCATCTTTTTCTCATGGTATTGGCCTTATGGTGAAGGAGGGGGCTGGAGGTTCAGAAGATAGAAAAATGTGCCAGGGACAGTTAACAGGGAAGACAAGGCCAAGCAGGGAACAGGAAGGATAGAGGCCCTTCCTGGGGAGTCAGACCTGAAAGAAGCTCAGGTGTCAGGAGAAGACAGGAGAAGCTTGGTGTCAGGGCCCAAGAAGGGGCTGCTGGGTGTATTTGAAAAGTTGGGGGCAGTGTGGCTGGTCAGAATGAGCCAGGTCAGCCTTGTAGAGCCTGGCTGACCATGGGTTGATTCCGTGCACTAAGGATTCCTAGAAGCAAGGTAACTCACACTGCCTGTTGGACGAGGCCTTTGTGGGTCGGGAGCGAGTGTGAAACCGGGTGCCCACACTCACAGACCTGTCAGCCCTCAGGCCCGGACACTGCCAGCTGTACGGGTCGGATTGGATACAGAAATGTAGAGACCAGATAGGATTCTGGAGATTACTAAGGTAGCAGGGCTAAAAGGATTTGCTGATGGGCTGGTTGGATTTATAGTTAGTGAGAATGGAGCCAAAGATGAATGAGGATTTGGACTTGAATGAGGGCATAGGTGGTAATGTCCCACTGATGCCACTGATGTCCATGTGGGCCACCAAGGGGGGAGCAGTGTGGGGCGATGATTAAGAATGTGGATGTGGGTTTTTTCAGCTTTCAACTTAGAAGGCCAAGGTGCAACTTGTTTCAGTCATTGCAAATCTGTTCTACCTGACACCAGCTGCCTCGACCATGTGCCCAAGTTTGACCCCAACAAGTGCAAAGTTGTGCACCCAAGGTGCACCAGTGCCAAAGTTGGTGCTACGTCTGCCCTGGCACCAAGATCAGCCCCTGGTGTTTGTCTCCAAGAGAGTTTGGTGATGACATTGCCAAGACAATGGCAATTGTCTTCTAGTTGGTGACTGGAAGGGTCTGAGTCTCACAGTGAAACTGACCATCCAGAAGAAACCAGCTGGGCTGATCTGGGGAAGAGGGTGGCTGAGACTATGCCAACTTCCCAAAGCCAGGGAAGGGCACCTGCTTATGGAGGGTAAGGATTTTGTGATTATTAAAAATGTGTGTGAATTTTGAAAGGGTAAGAGACTCTCACCTCATCAGTATCCACTGTCGATGCAGTCGTTGAATTAAGATGAATATATTCTTAGGAACAGAAGCTACTTTTGACAGAAGAAAACCGGAACTGAATTTCAGAATTCGCTGTGCCGTCACCCTTCCCCCGAGCCACTGAACATTTCACTTATACACATGTACACCCAGACCTTGTATTTCCATCCCCTGAAAACCTAGGTTGTGCCAAGTAAAGCAGATCCTCAGGGAAGGAAAGCAGCAAATACATAGGCCAAGTGTGGCCTACGCAGGTGACAGACCTCCAAGTGGTCAATGCAGACGGGTAATCAAACGAGTAATGGGCGACCCTGAGGAGGAGAGCTGGACTTGCAAGTGGCTGGCCCCAGCTGGAACCTCGTCAGGTGCCCTGAGTTGCCCTTTCAGTGATACAGTGAACGGACTTTTTCCTTGACTCCAGGATTTTTGTTTCGGGTGGTTTCCTGGTGCAGTGTTATATGCTCATATACCTCCCCAAGTGGTTAGCACATTGTGTGGTTGAGAACGTATATAAATCAGAAAGGTCTGTGAGAATGGTGGCGGGGTAAAAACTAAATTAGAGGTAATTTACCTCTTCAAGGAAGCAATTGGCACGTGTAAGAGCAGGTGGGCGGTGCAGGGTAAGCTGGATTTTTTTCAGAGTTGTCATCTTCCTGTTGAATTGTGGCTTTGAGTGGATTCATGTTCAACAATTTTTTTTTTTTTTAATCATTTATCACTTGATGACTCAAGAAAAGACAGTTCCTTTGTTAACTTTTTTTTTTTTTTTCTAAGACAATCTGTGTCCTGGGTAGAGTGCCATGGTATTAACTCACAGCAACCTCAAACTCCTGGGTCCAAATAACCCTCTTGCCTCAGCCTCCTCTGAGTAGCTGGGACTACTAGCACTTGTTCAGTTTTTCTACTTTGAGTAGAGACTGGGATCTTGGCTCTTGCTCAGGGTGGTTTTGAACTCCTGAGGTCAAGTGATCCTCCTGCCTTGACCTCCCAGAGGGTTAAGATTACAGGCACGAGCCATGGTTCCTGACCTCTGATTGGTTTTTAATGGCAAAACATATTCAATGCTCAGCCATGTTTTGGTGGCTGTCACTTCAGGCTAAACTATGCAGTGGAATCAAATCCTCAAAACCGGAGGGAGGGGGAAGTTTCTGAGTAGCACACCTGTGTCACATGTGTGAACACGTGGTCTTGGAGTCCACAGCCCACCTGACTGTGATGGGAGCCCTTCCAGCATGAGGCTGGGGAAACAAGCACGTCCACACCCAGAGTCTGGGTGGAGGCAAACCCCGCGGGTCTTGTTTCTCTGCCTCTTTGCTGCCTCCTGCTCCAACTGCCCTGATTCTGTGCCGAAGACATAATCTGAGTATCTCTGCAGTGATTCTATCTGCGTGTCTCAAAGTTGCCCTCAAAAGGAGAGAGATGATTAGAGAACTAAACCTCGTGGCCAGTGATTATCTTCAACGCATATCAAAATCTCAGTTACTAAGAATGTGCTGATAAAACCAGGATTTCTAGAGGAAAACATAATTGTGACATTACCAGTGAAGACTAAGTTTTCCTTTAGAAAGTTCAGTTTTAATAACTTCATTCAAGCATGGTTAGATTTTGAAGTATTTTTTCAATGAAATCTAAAGTGTTGGCTCGTCATTTTTTTGTCAGATTCTAAGGCCCATCTTCATCCATTCCTGTCTGTATTCTCTCCCCACGCGGCTTTGAGCCCGGGTAAGGTTTGCTGAGCTCTCGGGAGGAGGAAGCCTTTAAATCAGGACTTGACACTTGGCCTTCGGTGCCTCCTAGTTTGAAGTCTTTCCACATCTTCTGACTGAAGGCCGATCACCTGTTTTACTCACTACCACTGTTGTAAGGAAAGGACTCCTCCTGAAGAGCTTTGCTTGCCTGTAGCAGAAAACAGGTGTACAGCAGTTTGAAGTTCCCAGTGCCTTAAGTCAGTGCCCTGTGACAAAGGCACAAGTGAGTGGGTGGCCTTCCTCTCATCTGCAATCCTTAGTTTTTCCGTACTTTTGTGTCACCTAATTTCCCACTATCAGTCTGTATAAAGGTTGGTCAGTGACCCTCCACCTGTCAAATATTGCCATAAAGTAGCGTCCTGTGGTGACTGAGTGTTGGAAACTGGTTTCTAGTGTGTTCTGTCTTCTACACCTTAACTCTGCTGAACAGTAGGAACAGGAACCATTGCAGTGGGAGGCATTGCACAGTCCCTAGTTTGTAAAGATATGTGCAAATGTTTACTGCTCTGTGTAAGGAGATTGTTTTAGGGAGACTTCCAGTATCAAAAGTCAAAGTGGAAATATATTTGGTTAACTCTTAGAAAATGATGAAATTAAGTTCAGACCACCCGTCTTGCTATCTGCTGTTTAGGACAGATAGTCACCTCAGCCAGACCTTTGCTTTGCAAGTATTGTTGAAAATGAATTATCGAAAATGACGCAGGAGCCCCTGGGAAGCCCCTGAGTTATTCCAGAGGATTCCATATAGCTCGAAAGGCCCAGATTAGCCTGATGAAGATCATTTAACTTTGCACCAGAACCTGCACAAGAACCTGGGTCATGAGCCCTCCTGGCCACTCAAGTGCTTTGTAAACTGAGTAGTATGACCAACCGTCTTGGCTTCTGTGACACGGAGGGGATTGCTGGGACATGGGACTTCCTTTGTCTGGGACTTCACGTTTTAGTGGGAAGACGAGTTGGTTCCCTAGGCAGAAGCAGGATCAATTAACAGGAAGAAACATCAATACATACCATATTTGAAAACCAACTTATTACAAGATGGAGCTAATCCTGACTTCCCACTCACTGTCCCCTCTGTCAGGCTGGGCGCCGGCTCTTGGCTTTTTCCTCGGCATTAGTACCGGCATTGATGAGGTGGTGGCCATGGGGCCATTTGTCATCTTGCCCCCTGAAGCTCTGTTACCTAAAACGGCTGTAGCTACTCTCCTGTCAGTGCTTGCTCCTGTGTGATGGGAGGATGCTGATCCCCTGTGCCACCCTGCAGGCCCCTGCTTTAGGCTCAGCTTGACCACAGAGCCACCCTCCAACCTGGACCTCTGCCCCAGCACGCTGAGCTCTTTGGAGCCCACAGGGACTCTTCCTCCAAGACTTTGCAGGAGCTGTCTCCTCCTCCTCCCGCCACCTTCTTTCCTATCCCAGTTAACCTTGGTCATTATGTGTGTTGTTACTTTTTGACTCCCTGGTGGAGAATCGAACTCCAGTCTCCCACACAACAGGGAGGGATACTCAAGGACTCTTCGCATTTTAGCTTTAACACTGTTTCCTCCCGGAAACTTTCCCCAGCGCCAGGCACATCGCAAGTCAGAAGCACGTGCGCAGGATGACAAGCTACAGACCCCTTCACCTGCGGCCTTGCTCTGTGGCTGCCCGTCACTGTCCTTCCTGCTCTCATGGGAGAAACACATTCACGCTAGAACATTCTCGAAAGAGCCACATGCTCTCCAGGGATCACCATCTGGTTTAGATAGGTCCTAGTTATTAAGGCATTGAGTGTGTAATAAAAATACACACGCAATAACCCTAATTGCCAAGGGTTATGGAAATAGCAGCGGGGAGACGGAGCCTGAGTGCCGTGCAGGCTGGGCACATGCTGTCCTGCTCATTTGTATATTCATATATTTGTATATCCACATAAAATATTTCTACTGTGACAAGTACTTCAGTAAAATGTGAAGAATCTTCCCCAGTTCTGAAGATGTGATGACTCACAGGCTCTGCTGAAGCAAATTGTGAATTTTGGATGTTTTCATTTCATAATTCAATACAGATTATTTTTCTTACCCTAGTTAACATTAATCATTTCCTGTAAATTTTCCTGATATTAGGAAACAGATGTCCCATATTTTTATCTGAGTCTTTCCCGAATGCTGACCGTAGCTTGTGTGTTCTGGGGGTATGTGTACACAGTGGATTTTTGAGGAATGAGTTATCAGACTTTGCAAATAAAAACATAACAGATATATCTGCGGAATTATACAGATCTGTTCAAGGTTGGAAACATTTTGGACGTTCTGTTTAGTATTGTTTAGCTAATGCTGGCTTCTGGTTTATGAGTGCCTTAGAGCTGCTTCGTGAAAGGAAGCTCATCAAAGCAAGGCATGGGATGGTACAGCAGAGCTCAGTCAGGGCAGCCGGTAGGGGAGCGTTCTTATTTAACACAACTGTGTAAACCTCCTCCCCATCATTGAGTGCTCTTGGGTACAGAGCAAGGTGTCAGGCAATTTCAGAGGTATAAAGAAGGCAGACTTTGGGGGGGGCTACCCATCCGGTATGAGAAGTGCTGCATATTCTGAAATACCTGTAATTAAAAATGGGAGAAATTGGAAGGCTTGGTGTGTGCCACACCTTTTGGGGGTAAGACACAATTGTAAGAGGAACTTTATCTAACAAATCAACCAGTAACCTGGTTTCTTGTACTCTCAATGAATCCCCAACAATAAAAAAAAGGGAGAAATTAAATACCTGTAATAAAAGGGAGAAAGAAAACGTTAAAGAAAAGAGGGGTTTCAATGAGCCACTTGGGGGAAGAAGTGGTATTCGCACCAGGTAAAATAGTGAAACAAAACTTAAATCAGAGCTAAGTTAATTTATTTTGCCACATAATGGCCTGCCCTTTTGCATTTTTTCCCTTTTTTTTTTTTTATTAAATCATAGCTGTGTATATTAATGCAATCATGGGGTACAATGTGCTGGTTTTATATACCATTTGAAATATTTTCATCAAACTGGTTAACATAGCCTTCACCACATTTTCTTAGTTATTGTGTTCAGACATTTATACTCTACACTTAGTAGATTTAACTTGTACCCCTGTAAAATGCACCGTAGGTGTGATCTCACCAATTACCCTCCCTCTACCCTACCCACCTTCCCTCTCTTTCTCCCCTTTCCCCATATTCTTGTGCTATAACTTGGTTTCATAGTAGGGCTGAGTACATTGGATACTTTTTCTTCCATTCTTGAGATATTTTGCTAAGAAGAATATTTTCCAGCTCCATCCATGTAAACATGAAAGAGGTAAAGTCTCCATCTTTCTTTAAGGCTGCATAATATTCCATGGTATACATGTACCACAGTTTGCCATTGATTCATGGGTCGATGGGCACTTG